>JAODAL010001486.1:0-229029 GCA_025379985.1 Phyllomedusa bahiana | reverse complement strand
TTATGGAGTAGTGTTATTGGTAATGTTGATCTCGTTATAGTGGGATTTGTTTGGTAGCAGTATGATGGTGATATGTACGGTGAGGTATTTGCCCCTTGTATTATCTAGTAACTGCAGGTCCTGGCAAATGTTTGTGGTAGGGGAGGCGGGCGAGGGGGGGAGTGGTAGGGGGCCCCATCCAAAAGTTTGCTATGGGGCCCAGGTTTCTCTAGTTACGCCCCTGTATAGATTTATAGCTTCGCTATGGCATTTCTAGGCGCATAACTGCTGGAATAGGTAAACCACTTTCAAAGTAGTATACCTGAGGCAGAAATGTCGTATAAGCGCTGCAATGCACCTGATTTATAACCCACTGTAGAGCGGGTTCATAAATCAGGCGCCTTCTAGACTAATACTATGGACATGCGTTTAAACGCCAAATTTCATACATGTCGCCTGTAGTGTAGTAATACTAGAGGTCAGCAGTAACTGTCTGTCACAATCCAGTGTATGAACTACTTACAAACACTGTTATATCAGATATTATTGCTTTGTTGGATCTTACTCCTCACTGGATTAGTGGGTGGAGCTACAGTTGCTAGGTGCATTCTCTGAAAACTAAATTTCCCACAACAGCCTAAGGCTATGTTCACACGGCTTATTCTGGGACTGCGCGAATTACGGCTGAAATACGTCCCAGTCATTACGGTAATCCACAGTTCTCATAGAGATCTATGGATTACGTCTCCTCTCCCTGTTCGCACAATACGGCGAGCGGGGAGAGAAGTGACATGTCACTTATTCATGGCGTATATGCGCCGAGAATAATGAATGTCTATGGGGCCGGTGGGCTACCGGCCGCCCTGCCTCCGTACACACGGCGTAATTGCGGGTCGAAATACGTCCCGCAATTGAGCCGTGTGAACATAGCCTAATTCCCTATATACTATATCCACATAAAATATATATATATATATATGTGTGTGTGTGTGTGTGTGTGTGTGTGTATGTACAGCCCTCAGTGTCCTTTCTACTCTGCAGAGTCATACCACAAGTCTGTCACACTAAGGGCTCGTTCATACGGCTTATTCTGGGACGGATTTCAGCCGTATTGAAATCCGTCCCAGGCATTACAGTAATCCACAGTTCTAATAGAGAACTATGGATTCTGTCTCCTCTCCCCGCTCGGTGAACACGGCAGCCGGCGTACTTGCGGGGCGAAATCCATCCCCGCAATTACGCCGCCAATAAGCCATGTGAACTGGCCCTTACTGTGCACAGCACATGCCCAGTTATGCCAGTCAACCTAACCAGAAAGTAACTTAAGAGTCTGTCCTACTTATTGTAGGACAGGTTTCTGCTGAGGAAGTAGCCCGGCGGCCATTTTGGCCTTCTATAATGATTATCCCCAAAAAACGAGCAGACTTTTCTAATTAAAGATATTTAGGATTTTTTTCATTAAGACAAGTAGTTTTTGTATTTAGTTTTTTTCTTTTACTGGAGAACCCCTTTACGGGGGTGGGGGTTATATACCTGTCTGCCAGTTTGGGGTTTATCTGCCTACTTATTTTGGGGGGTATCTACTTTTTGTGGGGACACAAAAAAAGACTAAAACTAGGTACACAAATGGAAGTCCCATAACTGTCTGTGGGTACTTTTGTTAGGGGCACAAGGGGGTCATTATTACAATTTGGGGTGCTATAGATGGGTGTAACGGTTCGGTGGATTCGCTGGACCACCGCAAGCGATGATAGTTAAGCCACGGCAGGGAGTCTAAGTAGCCCCCAGTTTTCACCAGAGCCCGGCGCAAAGCGGGATGGACTTATTGCGGCGTGAGGCTACCAGGTCGCTACCCCTGACGTGACTTGCTTGCGATGGCGGCCGGGGTAAAGCGTGGTACAGAGTCGTAATCCGGAGACGTAGTCGGGGACAGGCATGGGATCAGGACGGGCGACAGAGGTTCGTGGTCAGAGACAGGCAGACGGTCAGGGCAGGCGGCAAACAGGCAAGGTCAGGAAACGTAGCGGAACGGACTGGTACACGGGTAATCAAAACAGAACTCCAAACACTCTCTCAAGACAAGGCAACGCACACCAACAAACTGGCAGAGAGTCGGGGGGGGGGGGGGCGGTGAGAAATATATAGGACCAGCGGCCGGCCATTAGCAAATTAGCGGTGCGCTGGCCCTTTAAATGCAGACCAGCCATCGCGCGCGGCGGCCGGGACAGGCAGATGCAGGAAGCACTGGAGCGTGGACTGGTAAGTAACCTGGCGCAGGACCATGGGCAGCAGGGGGATGGTCGCGGGCGGCCGCAGCACCCACGCCGGACCCCATGACAGTGGGGAGTTTGTGCAGAGGTGGTAACAGGTAAAGAGGTGGTGTAAATGTGAGGAGTCAAAGATGTCCACCCCTGACCCTGACCCTTTGATTAGGGATTTCTCTGTGGCACTTAATTTCTTGTGTTTACTGTATACTGTTGTTTATTTTAGAAAGTGGTGAGGTGCTTTGAGCTGTGGGAAGGATACATAAACACTTTGCCGACGGATATTAAGGGTAATATAAAGCGCTGTTTTGAGCCAACTTTATGGTACCAGGGTAGGCAACTGGCGGGTGCTGATCCAATAGATTTGCCGACAGAAGGTGGTTCTTAAGCGAGAATTATAGGCTTCACTGGAATCTGCTCGTAGAATATACAAAAATCATAGATGCTGGGATGGTAATAGTGGCCTGCGGGAGCAAATGCGCCCGTTACATGTACTGGCGCGGAAGGGGGGAGCCGCGCACCTGAGCTAACGTTAAAAAAAAAAAAAAAGGGGGAGATGAGACACACCACAGACTTAGAAGTTTATAGGATTTGATTTACTGTTGTCTTTACACAGTCGTAACCGAGCTGTAATGATACTGGCAATTTGATATGCAAAAGACTGTGTAATGTTTACTATGTGTTTTTGTTTGTTAAAAATTGGTAATAACAGAAAAAGAAGAAAATAGCACTGTCCTTGGCTAAATGATCATATTGTATTTTTGATATAATATTTGTACTGGAAAAATTTTATGATACTATTTGTAACTGCTGCTTCCATTTTGTATGTGTCAAGGACTGATGTTAATAAAAACAATTAAAAAAAAAAAAGAAAAGTGGTGAGGTGCGTGACTGAGGACAAATTTGGAGGTGGATATTGTATGTGGGCTGATGGGGTTTCTGGCAAGGCTGCTCTTTAGTCCCCGTCTGATCCATAATAGCGGCTTTCAAGATGATAGCTATCTATGTTCAGTCATGGCTTAAAAGTTAGGTCGATATGACAATGAGTAGCACGGCATGACCCTATTCAAGGGGCTGTGCACATGACGTTACAAATTATATCCAAGTATGTGTTGGTGTACGTCGATAAAGGTACATTTACCACGCTTTTGAGTCCATTAATCCCTATAGGGCTGCAACGGCTATGTTGGGGTATCTGTTGGGATATTTCATTTCACATTACTCTGATAGATATCTCAGATGTAGTCCATAACACCGTTATTGTCCTTCGTTTAACAGCACTAGCACTGTCACATATTTAGTTTGTAAGGCCGGAAAGAGAGATATCCAGTTCAGCCTATTGTTCTATAGTGTTGATTCAGAGGAAGGCAAAAAAAAACAAGAGGTAGAAGCCAATTGTCCTCATTTTAGGGAAAAATTCCTTCCCGACTCCAGTCTGGCAATGAGAATAAATCCCTGAATCAATGACCCTTCTCCAGAATCCTAGTCACTATAACTTGTTATATTATTGCAGTCTAGAAGTGCATTCAGACCCTTTTTGATCTCTGTTATTGAATTCACCATAACAAGTTCCTGTGGCAGTGTTCCACAGTCTCACTGCTCTTACAGCAAAGAATCCCTCTCTATGTTTGTGTAGAAACGTCCTTTCCTCAAGACATAGAGGATGCCCCCTTGTTCTGGATCCAGTCCTGGGTATAAATAGACCTTGGGAGAGATCTCTATATTGACCTTTAATATAGTTTAACAGTTTATTATGTCCCCCCGAATCCGTCTTTTTTCTAAACTAAATAACCCTAATTGTGCTAATCTTTCATGGTATTGCAGTCCACCCAGTCCTTTTATTATTTTTGTTACCCGCCTTTGAACCTGTTCAAGCTTTGCAATGTCTTTCCTGTGCACTGGTGCCCAAAACTGGACACAATATTCTATGTGTGGTCTGACCAGGGACTTGTATAATGGGAGAATAATGTTCTCATCACGTGCATCTATGGGTTCTTATGGGTTTCGCTCTGACAAAACCTTGATAGCAGCCTGTACATTATAATTTTACATTTTCCGTATAGTAAACTTAATTTTTACATCTTGGCCACACATTAATCTGAAAATGTGTGCGGTAGGGACAGACTCTTCTGTCAATAATTTCAATAAACACTACAACCTGATATGTCGTGTATTTTATACACCTAGCGATCACATTTGTCACAAATATTTCTGCAGCAGATGGGCTTGTTTCTGAAGCAGTTGCCAACCCTATTCACATAAAAGGAATAGTCTCAGTAATATATGCAGTAACCCCCGCCCTGTGTGAATATACCCTTAGGCCATATCTACACAGCACTGGTTTTTGGTTGGATCTTTAAGCAAATTTGGTATGTAAAATCCGCAAAAATCCGACTGTAACCAGTGCCCATAGACTGCAATAGAAAATCTGAGCTGTAGTCTACATAGCACGGATCTTGTCGGATTTCTACACCGCTGGTTATTGAACATGCTCTATGATCTGCTGTATCACTGAGGATTCTAGTACAGTTTAATGTATTAGGGCCGGACGAAAACTGACCGCAAAAACCCGACAAAAAACGCACTATGGCGATGTTAACCCCTTAAGCCCCAGGCCTGAAAAGTAGTTAATGACTAGAACCTTTTTTTAGTTTTTTCCTCCTTGCGTTTCAACAGTTGTAAGTTTTTTTATTTTTTCAATGACACAGTTGTATGAGGCCTCGTTTTATTCAAGACAAGTTGTACTTTATGGGGGAATAGTTTAAAGGGGTTGTCTCGCTACAATGATTGGGTTTTAATTAAAAGATCTTTAAAAAACAAACAGCTTTGCAATATATGTTCATTACAAATGTCCTACTGATTTTGAGTAAGCCCTGTTAGTAGTACTACATCAGCTTCTCAAATCTCTATAGCAGCTGACCTGTTGATCCTTATCTTACTGGCTGTCAGGTCTGTATGACTCATCACCTTCAGAATACAGGTCAGAGCAGAGAGCCCCTCCCACACAGAATGCTTCTGTAGTGGAGGGAGGGGGAGGGAGGACTCTGGCTTCTGTGTCCCTGCTGCCTGGATCAACCCTGTGTGTGCCTGCTTCCTCCTGCTCGCTACACAGATTGAGCAGAGATGAGGCTGATCAATAGATGTGACAGCAGTGACCCTGTGTGTTATTATAATCATGATGTGTCTGTGGAGCTGTAACTATAATTATACTATACAGATCAGGGAGGCTTGTGAACAGTTCATGCTCTGCTGTATTAGTGACACATCCTGAGTAACACTTCACAGCTTCCCTGTGTCTGTTCTGACAGGGTCTGTTTGTTGCTGGAGAGGTGGAGATATGTAAGCTAAGCAGAGGGTATAGAAACACTTGCATCCCCTCTGTTCTGCTATTAGAAATCACAGACCTCTCCACACTCATAGATCAGCCCTAATCCAGCTGAGCAAGATGCCTGCAGAAGAGCGAGGCAGGCACACACAGGGTTAACTCTGGCAGCAATCCCCCCCCATGCTGTATAGAAGTTACAGAGTAGAGCTGCCTGTGTGCTGAGGGGAGGGGGGAAGAGGGAGGAGAAGAGGCAGAGAAGAAGCACGCCCTTCAATTCAAAAATCCTTTGCTTCTAAAAACATTGATGTGGGCTGAAAGCTTGTAATGAGACAACTCCTTTAAGTTCACTTATAAATAATTTTTTTTTTACACCATTCACATTTCACACTTAATAACTTCTTAGATTCATTCTACATATTATTACGGTCGTGTGGATACCTAATATGTGTAGGTTTTTTTTGTGTGTGTAATATATGCACAATTATTTTTTATTAAATATTTATTTTATAATTTTTTTTATTCATTTTTTGTACACTTTTTTTTTTTAAATCCCATGGAGAACTGCTTAACATTTTTTTTTTTTTTTTTTTTCCACTTAGGAATGTATTAGCATATTCATATATGCTAATACATTATTATCTGTGTCAGTCTGACACAGGCAGTGATCAGGACAGCTCACAGTCTTTCCTGATCACTAGCTTGTTACACAGACAGCCCTGGGGCTACTCTAGGTCCCCAGGGCTGACTGTGCAGCCGGTCCCCGGGCTCTGTCGGGTCACCGGGTGTTCCGATCACCCGACAGAGCAGGGAAACCCTTTGATTGCGCTGCAATCAAAGGGTTAAAGCACCGGGGTGCGGAGGTTTCCCCGCGGGAGATGCTCTGGGATCAGGGCTGTGTAGTACAGCCCCGATCTCAGTGCAGCTGTGGCACCCGGAGCCGCAAACTCCGATGTCTGCGACGTCGCTGTAGACGAACGACCTGCACCAGCCGACGTCAAAAGTGGGTGGGCGGTCGTTAAGGAGTTAAAATACAGCCAGATTTCTGACTGCATTTTAGCATTGCCGTGTAGCCTTAGCCTATAATCACACTTGTTTTTAGCGAACACCAGCAGCACATAAATAAGAAGAAAAAGTAAACTGATATTTTTCTCTCGTTTGTGTCTATTTCCAAGTTCGCTGGAAAATCTGCCTTAGAAATTGCTACAACTGGTAGTATGTTTCCAGCCCCACAGAACGGATTCCCCCACACAGCAATACAGCCTAGCTTT
This sequence comes from Phyllomedusa bahiana, assembly GCA_025379985.1. NCBI lineage: Eukaryota > Metazoa > Chordata > Amphibia > Anura > Hylidae > Phyllomedusa > Phyllomedusa bahiana. Next base: position 222,193 of record JAODAL010001486.1, on the reverse strand, counting down.
CAGTCAGTGCGGCCGTCAACATAGGGCAGCACTACTGACGTCTCATACATTGTGCCCATTTCAGAAAACAGTCTAACATTAAAGGCCTCATGTATGAAAACTGTCTTGGTCTAAAACTCTCTTTGTTGCCCATAGCAACTAATCAGAGTGCCCCTCTCATTGTTCAAGAGCACTATATGAAATGAAAGGGGTGCTCTGATTGGTTGCTATGGGCAACAGAGTGTTTTACACATGTGGCCCTAAGGCTATGTTCACACGGCTTATTTCGGGACGTATTTACGGACGTATTTACGTCCGCAAATACGTCCCGAAATACGTTTCAAATACGTGTCACAAAGTGTGGCACGTATTTTGCATCGTAATTACATTCCCCATTCTTTATTATGGGGATTTACGTTGCAAAATATGCCTCAATAAGGCTATGTTCACACGGCTTATTTCGGGGCGTATTTACGGACGTAATTACGTCCGCAAATACATCCTGAAATACGTTTCAAATAATGAACAATAAGATTAGCATTGATTCCAATGTAAAATACGCCTCGTCGTTCACACGAGGCGTATTTTCGCTACGTATTTGCAGGCGTAAATACGTCCGTAAATACGATCGTAAAACTAAGTCCCCTGTCACTTATTGAGGCGTATTTCGCAACGTAAATCCCCATAGTAAAGAATGGGGATTGTATTTACGACGCGAAATACGCGTCACATTTTGTGACACGTATTTGAAACGTATTTCAGGACGTATTTTCGGACGTAAATACGTCCGTAAATACGCCCCGAAATAAGCCGTGTGAACATAGCCTTAAAGTGACAGGGGACTTAATTTTACGATCGTATTTACGGACGTATTTATGCCCGCAAATACGTCACGGAAATACGCCTCGTGTGAATGACGAGGCGTATTTTACATTGGAATCAATGCTAATCTAATTGTTCATTATTTGAAACGTATTTCAGGATGTATTTGCGGACGTAAGTACGTCCGTATATACGTCCTGAAATAAGCCGTATGAACATAGCCTAAGGCTATGTTCACACGGCTTATTTCGGGGCGTATTTACGGGCGTATTTACGTCCGCAAATACGTCCCAAAATACGTTTCAAATACGTGTCGCAAAGTGTGGCACGTATTTCACGTCGTAAATACATTCCCCATTCATTACTATGGGGATTTACTTGCAAAATACGCCTCAATAAGTGACAGGGGACTTAATTTTACGATCGTATTTACGGACGTATTTACGCCCGTAAATACGTTGCGAAAATACGCCTCGTGTGAATGACGAGGCGTATTTTACATTGGAATCAATGCTAATCTAATTGTTCATTATTTGAAACGTATTTCAGGACGTATTTACGGACGTAAATACGTCCGTAAATACGCCCCGAACTAAGCCGTGTGACCATAGCCTAAGACTTTCTTTGTTGCCCTTAGCAACCAATCAGAGCACAGCTTTAATTTGTTATGCTGCTGTGGAAATATGAAAGCTGAGCTCTGATTGGTTGCTATGGACAACAAGGGCAGTAATCTTATGTGTACACGTCAGGTTAGAGATAGTCTCCTACATGTATTGTAGTCTCAGCACAAAGTTAACCCGCTCTCCATGCGCACAATGATGACGTTCTTGCCTAAGCCCGCAGCGACCTCGGAAGTTATTGTTCGTTGCTATAGCAAACGTCCGTTTGTGTTAGACATGGCGTCCCATGAAGGTGTGGGCCACTTTGCAGGGATGCCGCATGGGAGACGGGCACACCACTTATCCTCTTTAGCCATGGGCGGCTTGGATAGCTACTCTCAGCCGGATCCGGTGCAGGATTTCCACCGGCACCTGAAGAAGCTGTACAGTCTGCAGCCGTCTGACTGCGAGAGCTTCCGCACCGAGATGAACCTGCTGCTGGACCTGCTCATCTCCCAGGAGTACACGCAGGGCGGCCTCACCGAGGAGGTAGCTCCCCTCGCCGGCATTAGTATAGATACTAATAAGGGGATCTCTTATAGTATTGGCTCCAGTAACACCGGCGTCTGTAAGAGGCTTCCCCAATGTGTAACATCCATGGGGATCGGTCTATGTCCTGAGTGTCTGATGCGTTCAATCCTCTGGCCCCTAAGTTCTATTGATCTTCAGGAGTCGTGGTTATCACATCATCATAGACAGATCATAGCATGTATCCGTGTACCATCAATATAAATACAATAGAGATCAAATAGTGTCCCGCACTTAGCTAGGGAATAATGGTGCTAGTGTAAAGGGGTATTGCAGCCCCACACAATATAGGTTAATAATTTCACAGCACACAAAATAGGAAGCGTTTTAGAAATATAAAGATTTATATAGATCTATTGCATGAAGTAAGTACAGGCTCAGTTACAGAGGAATAAAAAGTGGTTACATAGTTACAATGCCTCAAATAATTGATGATATACAACTGATTTCGTGATCTTATAGGGACGGACGGTTTCGGCTAGCTTCATTCTCCGGCCGCCACAGGCGCCCATTCTCTCCTTCGCCAGCTTCACTATAGCTTTCTTACCCTGCGATCCCACAGTGCCTCCCATATACTGCAGTGTATTTTACACTCACAAGTTTACTCCAATTTTCTTGTTTATTCTTTGTGCCCAATATTTTTGTGATCCGGTCGAAAAAGGCTACGGTGCTAGCCGAAACGGTCCGTCCCTATAAGATCACGAAATTAGCTGTATATCATCAATTATTTGAGGCATTGTAACTATGTAACCACATTTTGATCCTCTGTAACTGAGCCTGTACTTACTTCATGCAATAGATCTATATAAATCTTTATATTTCTAAAATGCATCCTATTTTGTGTGCTGTGAAATTATTAACCTATACCATCAATATCAGGCTGTCTTCATAGCTTAGCTTGTCATCCCCTTCAAAACAAAAGAGGAGTCCAAATGTAGGTGACAAGTTTGTCTTATAGATGACCCTGGATGCCTGCATTTATCTATCTGAATAGATTTACATACAGAGTGCTGCAAAAGTCTTCATCCCCCTTGAACTGATCCTCATGTTACAGCCACAGACTTCAATGTATTCATTGATAGTTTGTGATCGAGCAACACAAAGTAGCGAGTATTTGTGAAGTGTAAACAAAGTGTGTTTTCCCAAATTTTTGCAAATCGAAACACAGAAAAGTGTATTGTACATATCTATTCAGACAATACTTTGTACTGTAATGACAGCTGCAGTCTGTTGGTGAGGTCTCTACCAGTTTTGCATATCTAGAGGCTGGAGTTTTTGCCCATTCTTCTTTGCAGAATGGCTCTAGCTCAGATTAGTTGGCAAATGTTTGTAAACCGCAATTTTCTAGTCCTACCACAGATTTTCAATGGGATTTAGGTCTGGGCTTTGACCGGCCCATTTTATCACATGAATATGCTGTGATGTAAACCTTTCCATTGTATCTTTGGCTGTATGTTTAGGGTTATTATCCTGCTGGAACCAATGCCCCAGTCTCAAGTATTTTGTAGGCTCCAGCAGCATGTTCTTAGGCGCGTCAGCTACCTGACTTTTGGGATGTGTCCGTTCTAGACAAAATGGTTATGTATCACTATATAACTAGGCAAACTGATAGTAGCCATATTTGCAGTTGCACAGTTTTCTTGTGAAACTGAATTCTGTAACACATTGACAGCTCAGTTGGGGCATGCCTAAGCCTTGCAATAATTGTCTTAAAGTGAACCTGTCAGGTGGTTTATGCTACCGTATCTGAGACCAGAATGAGAGCTATGTGATATATAGGTTTATATGAGGTGGAACAGGTGTGTTTTAGTGGTTTAAAATTCTCATTAGTCTGTTGGAGCATGACAAAAAATAGAAGAGAAGAAGAATACTTATCTACTGGATGCACTGTGATCCTGTTTGTAGCTTTGCTCATTCATTGTTCACGTGACGGGTGCAGCCAGTCACAGGCCGCAATGTTTGCGTGCACATGATCGCTGGGGCAATAGAACAAGTGTGTCCTGGAGGTAGGTGTCCTTCTTCTCTTCTATTTTTCATCATGCCCCAACGGACTAAGGAGCATTTTGAACTGTCGGAACACCCCTTTAAGTCCTGCTTACTCTACCCACAAACAGTGATTGACAGCTTTCTCTGTGTCAATGTATGAACAGAGAAAACTGTCAATTATTGTATGTGGAAGCGGTTAGCAGTAGTTTAACTTTTTCATTTTTTTCCCTCTGCTTTTTGTTTAGAAATCCTGCTCCAAATCATATTATTCTGTGTATCTTAGATCTCAGCTTCTTTTCCTTTATCACATTTTGCGCTCAGGGCAGCACATACCACTTGACTGGTTCCCTTAAACCCCTTCCTGACATTGGACGTACCCATATGTCCTAGCGGTAGGGTGACTTCCCACAAATGTGTATATGGGTACATCCTGGACATATAAATTGGGTATCGGCGTAATCGTATCGACCCTAACTTGTCACGTATACTGCACAGTGAGCACTGTTAAAAATAAAAAACACTACTAGGAATGGATTTAAAAGCGATCAAAAAGCCTTTTACCCCCAAATATGATGCCAATACAAATGTCAACTTATCCTGCAAAAAAACAAGCCCCTATTCAGCTTTGTGCACAGAAAAATAAAAAAGTTATGGCTCTCAGACGATGGCGATGGGAAAAACGTGTTTTCCCTTTTGAATAAAAGTGTTTTTATTGCGTGAAAGCGGTAAAAAATAAAAAAATCAATTGGGTATTGCTGTAATCCTATCGACCTGCTGAGTAACGCTAGCATGTCATTTGTACCGCATGGTGACCACTATAAAAAATAAAAAACACTACCAGTATTGCTGTGTTTTGTTCAAAACACTTGATAAAAAGCGATCGAAGCATCATATGCACCCCATAATGGTACTAATAAAAACCTCAGCTCATCCCGCAAAAAAACAAGCTCTTAATCGACTCCATATATGGCTATCAGACTATGACCACATAAAAACTACATTTTTTTTTTTTTATAAACTCGTTTCTGTTGTGTAAAAGTAATACAACGTAAAAACACTATATAAAATGTATATAATTGTAATTGTACCGACCCGCATAGTAAAGTTATCTTGTCACTTATTCTGCACGTGAACGCTGTAAAAATGAAACCCAAAAAGCCATGGCGGAACTGTGTTCCCAATCCCCTACCCCCTCATTCTCATGGCCCAATGCTAAAAAACTATGAGACATCTGTGCGCCCAAAATGCACAATACACCCCTAGATGAGATCCCTGAGAGGTGTTGAATCCAAAATGGGGCGGCTTCTGGAAGGTTTCGACTGTTCTAGTACTTTGGGGGCTTTGCAAATGCGACATGGCACCCAACAAAATCTGTGTTCCAAAAGCCAAATAACCCTCCCTTGTACGTCCTGCCTTGCGCCCAAATAGCAGTTTATACCCACATATAAGGGTATGAATTTTGGGAAATTTTATTTCAGGATTACTTGTAAAAATGAAACATTTTCAGCTAAAATTGAAGGTTGTTGGGGGAAAAAATAATAATTTTTAGTTTTCACAGCATAATGCAAAAAAAATTTGTGGGGTCGATATACTCACTACACCCCTGGATATATTCCTTAATAGTGTAGTTTCCTATATGAAGTCTTTTTAAGGGTTTTTATTGAGTTTTAGCACCTTAGGGTGTCTGCAAACCTGTAATGGCGTCTAAAGAAAATCATATTGAAAATAAGACCCCAAAGTCCAGTAGGTGCTTCACCTATTCTGAGACTTGTGGTTGAGCAAAATAGCGCAGTAGGGCACTAGGGCCACATATGGAATGTTTCTAAAAACAGCAGAATTGGGAGAATCAATGTTGAGTTGCATTTCCCTGGTCACATCTACCGTGTTCCAGTGAATAATGGATAAAAAGTTAAAAATCTGTAACACAAAAAAAAAAAAAGTTACATTTTGATATTTCACCTCCACTTTGCTTTCTTTGCTGTGAAATACCTTATGGGCATGTCCCCACGGCAAGGGTTTTCGGCCAGTTTTTCAGACGGTTTGCGGTTTTGCTGACTGTCTGAAAAACCGGCCGAAAATGAGTACAATGGGGCTCTGCGGAAAACCCGTGCAGCAGTCCCCACTGCACGGGTTATCCGCCTGGCGTTTTTTCTGCCCGCAGGACATTGTACTTGCACATTCTTCCGTCCGGTTTTTGGATGGAATATGTGCAAGTAAATGTGAAGGGAGAGGGCTTTTCTCAGCTCATCGTGGAGAAAAGCCACCCCCCCCCCTCCCCGCCGCCGCGAGGACGGCCGCAAAACAGGACAAATACCGGTCGGATAAACCGACCGGTATTTTTCCCTTGCCGTGGGGAGGCACCCTATAGGTTAATAAACTTCCTAAATGCTGTTTTGAATACTTTAAGGCAGGGGTGTCAAACTGTGGCCCTCCAGCTGTTGGGAAACTACAACTCTCATCATGCCCATTGTTATAGATTATACAAATGCATGATGGGAGTTGTAGTTTTACCAACAGCTGGAGGGCCACAGTTTGACACCCGTGCTTTAAGGGGTGTAGTTTATCAGATGGAGTCATTTATGGGGGTATCTAACATGCTACTAATTTCCCAACTACTACTAATGTAAAAAAATAGACATTTAAAAAATGATGCCAACCTACATGAGACACATGGTACATGCTAGTTAATAAACAATTTTGCGTGGAATAACTATATGTCATACACGCAGAAATTTTTTAACTTTTAACTTTAAAATGGCAAAGTTTTCCAAATTTTGCCAATATTTTTCATATTCTTCACAAATAAACAAGGATTGTATGGACCAAAATGTATTGCTGTCTTAAAGAACAATGTGTATTGAGAAAATAATCTTTGAATCACATGGATAGGTAAAAGTGTCAAAAAGTTATTCTCACATAAGGTGAAAGATTTCAAAAATAGGGCTCTGTCAGGAAGGCCCGAACTGGCTGCGGCGGTAAGGGGTTAAGGATAAAACACTGCAGAAATTAGGCCATGTTCAGTTTGGAGCCTCCGTTGAAGGTTTTGTCCAAAATACCAGAAAAAGAGATCGGCATGCATTAAAATGACAAACCACATAATGGAAACCTGACCGATCCAATTGTAGTCAGTGGGGCTGTTGGGCTTCTGCAGCGCTGCCTCTGCAATAGAGACTCTGAGCAGATCCTCTAATCAAGCTTACTATAGCTTAGAATTTTTGGGTTGTTTTTGGTTTCTAACGCATGGAAAATATCACGCATGTAATTTTTTCTGTCTTATGTTTTTATTCCTCTAGGAAGTCTGTGCCTTGCTTGTTCAAGCTTGTCGCCTTGTTCAACTAAGCCAAGAACACCTCGTCAGTAAAGTTTGTCAGCTTATACATTATTTGCTTAACAGACTTCAGGTAGGAAACTTGTTTTTTTTATAAAAGAAATTGAGAACCGTTTTACTTATTACAATGTTTCATTGTATTTTTACACCACAATCTAACATTCTTACAGCCAAGTCTTTACATCATTGTCTAACAATGCCCATCTTTAGCAGGGAGGTAAACCAGCAGGAGATAAGAACTGCTTTAAGTCTTAAATCAAGCAAAATTGGAACAGCAATGTATTTGGTAATAAACTTTATTTGCATGTGTGAAGTTAATTAATGAAATTGGAACAACCCTTTAAATGTAACCTGTCAGCTGATAAATGCTGCCCGAACGACTATCAACATGAAATGGCCACAGGTTACCTGGTCCCTGGTTATACTGCAGCCTTTCAGGGTAAGACACCCGGTTGGGGTGGTTATGCAGAGCAACTGGCCCAACCAGGAGAGATGAGTCCGTTGTCCAGCTTCTCTCTTTCCATTTAGCTAAACTAACTGCTCTCTTCCATGTTTGCCTATAGATTGAGAACTGTAAGTTTAGCTGAGGGGACAGGGAGAAGCTGCACAACGGGGGGCTCCTCTCTCGGAACTCATCTCTTGCTGCATTTCAGTGTAAAACCTGCTGTCATTTGGGCAGTGTAAAGTAGCTGACGGGTTCCCTTTAACTTTGTATGGCAATGAAACATAAGAAACCTTGCACGCAGCTGAAGTATTCAATATTTAGATGTTCTATTAAATTTGTAAGCATATGACTTGTTGCATGACGGACTGGCTATTACTGTAGAAGTATGCAATTAGCAGGGCTGTGGAGTCGGCAAGCCGAAGCTCCGACTCCTCAATGTCCCAAACTCCGACTCCTGACTTCCTCATACATGGCGCATGTTTAAGTGATAACTTTACTGCAGTAAAATGGTAACATCAGGCTGTTTATCACCTTAGTATACAATAATCAAGCTATTTAGGTAGAACAGACACTGACAAGCAAAAGGGTAACAATGTTTTGATCTTTTGAACACTTGGGGGTAGAGTTGAAGAAAAAGCTGTATTTGTATTCTGCACCAACATTGGGAATGTGTAGAAGAGACCTGGGATCAGATTTTGGTCAAGATGTGCTTGAATCTGATTCAGTGCCCAGAAAGATTCAGGCACTATTGAAAACCAAAGGTGGATTTCCCAAATACTAACAAAATAATAAAAATTATCACTTTGATTTTTAGGAGCAAAACTGTAACTAAGCAGATGCTAAATACTTGCAAGTCAAATTTATGTATAAGATAGGTAAGATGACTGTATATAAAATTACAGTAGCCTCATGTACAAAGCTGTAGTGGATGGTGAGATATGGAGCCTGAAAGTCACAAGTTCAAACCATTGTTACCATTTTGCTTGTCAGTGTAAAATATATTTATTGGACATGACTTTAGGACACAGAAAAATTGTAAACATGCAAAACACTACAGGAACATTTGTGAAGTCTCTGAATTTGTTCTGAGAAATAGTATTGCCTCCATCAGATCCTGCATACATGACCTCGCATCTGATCTCATTATTTCCAGGCTAGAGAACGGCCTCTCTACACTAACTTGGGTTGGTGGCAAAGCGGTGACCACAGGGGCAACATCTCTAACAATGTCAGGGTATAAAGGAATTGCCTCAGCCACAGTCAGTTTTGATGAATAGTTTAACTCTTCCACTTCTTTGAAAACAGGTGAAAAGTTTTGCTGAAATCTGTTTGTCATGGGAGCAGAATCTTTTCCCCTGGGGCAGCTCTTTGCCTGCTCCATGTCATCAATTACATTCCTCATGTGATGAGGCTGAAGATATGGGAGCAGTAGCACTGGCCGGACCCAATTCCTCTTGCTCTTGTCTCTGCATCGAACTAACTGGACCAACTTATATATTTTGGGAGTCGGTCCATTTTATGACGACTCCGTCTTCTGCAAAATAGGCACTGACTCCACATCCCTGGCAATTAGACTTAAAAGGATCTCGATTCCAAAAATACAGTTGTATCCATTCTAAAACAAAAATGACTATCTAGGTTTACTATGCACACTTTTGAAAATTATTTTTTATAGTTTTTTTTAATTATTATTATTTCATAGAACTCCTAATAAGTAACCACATTTTTAAGTTTTATTAATGAGCTGCACCTGGTAATTGGTATGTCAGAAGGCAACTTGTACAATAAAATACTTGTGTTATTAGAATTCAGATGTTAAAGGGATGTTCAAAAAGTTTTAATCTATTTTTTTTTGTTAAGGGATGGTTTTAAATAGGAAAAAAACCTTTTATCTTTTAAACCCACTTATTCCATGAAATCCTGGCAGATGACGTTGCTATTTATTCTTTACATGACCCTGCAGCTATTCACAGGCCGCAATGGTCTCTTGCTCAATATACAACACATGACTGCTGCAAACTGTGATTGGCTGCAGGATCATATGAAGAGAGAACAGTGATGTCATCAGCTGGGGTCACTGGGATTGGCCATGGTGCCGGAACAAGCATGCTTTAAAATTTTGGAATATCCCTTTAAAATGGTGATGCACAGGGACATCTATAACCAAATGATGGACTATTCAAGACAGGACAACTAAAGGCAGGTGTCCTGTATTCCTGACTAGATCCTATTTACACTTCTTGGTAGTAGTGCTGCTACCACAATAGAATATAATAGATTAACAGAAAGAGCAGGGCAATTCATCCTGCTTGAGAAGAATGAATGGCTGAAGAAATATGCGGTTTCTGTTACAGCTTAAAAATGCTTTCTAGGTCTAGTATAGAATGTTTCACACAGTGGAAAGATGATCTTAGACTTCATTTTCTGACAGTTTTGTGTAGAATATCTATCTTTAAATAAGTAAAAGGGATTCATTTTTTTATTAAAGCACTAACCCTGTGGTGATCCTGTGTCCTTAAACCATTTCATAAGCTTTATCAATCCTTTAACTCTCCATTTAGAAAACGGACAGGGCAGTGCATAGGCCCATCCTTCCCATTAATTTCTAAGGGAGTTCTGAATATAACAGAGCACATTCATTTAGCTATATTTTGAACTTCCATAGAAATGAAGGGAGAAGATGGGCGCAAGTACTAGTAGCGAACTGCAGCACGAAGAGTGCTGATTGGAACACCCCTTTACTCTTCCTTTTTGTTTTTATTTTTTGGAAAACCATTTTGGGGGTTACTTTGTTTCCATAGCATGATGGTGTCAAAGGGGTTATCCATCTTAAAATATAAGGGAAAAAATAAAAATGAGCTACACATGCACTGTTCTCCAGTCAGCGTTTACTTTCCCTTCTAGTGTCGGCACGAAGTTTCAGCAGTCATGTGCCATTCTCTTGACATCAACGCTCGGGAAGTGAATGGCACGTGACCGCTGAGGCTCTTGATTGGCTACAACTGTCATGCACTGACCACAGAAAAGGAAGTAAACAGACCAGTGCCACTGCTGGGAGCTTCAAAACTGGAACAGCAGTGCATTCAAGTATATATTTTTTTTAAGAATGTATAATCCATTTTTATTTTTTCATTTTAAGGCGGACAACCCCCTAAAGTTGCAACAACTTTAGTTTTCAATGGTTTTAAACATTCAAAAAACATCAAATAGAATACCAAGAATTTTTCAAAAAGCAACTCACTGAATTTTTTTTCTAAATTCCCAGTAAAACATTTAAATTTTATTGATATGCATTAAAATACCCCAAATATACAAATGACCATTAAGCCTCAATATGCCTTCTAGGATACATAAGTGTTTCTCTAACATATACCAGCCCCACTTATCCAAAGTAGGATCAAAAGATAGGAGCAAACCTCTAAACTGATTATATATTCACCAAAGCACACTATTAGAAATTTGTGGACACACACTTATGGTTCTGTAGATATCACCTCCGGTTTATTCCTCAGCATGCTTCAAAACAAACAACCAAGGGCCTGCTTCTGATAGTATCCTCCCCTATGATCCTGTCCAGGAAGAGCACTCGTCCCTAAAAGGACGACCCCACCTCTCGACGGCTTGCCATACCAAAGGAAACACAGTCCAAAATTGTCATTAATTTCTTATCCAAGAATGAACTGTTATCACAAATCAGTATACAATCACTGACCCAAAAGGCTCAACCTCCTCCTGTCAGGAGTTGGTGGCCCCGGAATGGGCTGGGTCCCTCTCGCTAGCGGTGGGGGACTTCTCCAGACTATCCCAGGTTATGGTCTCGGCCTTAAAGCGTCTGCCATCTCTGCATGCTGCAGCCTTGTGCCTCCCAGAGCCCTGTGCTCGAACATCCCGGATGGTTCGCGTAAGAGGACTAGAGTCCCCTTATCTTCTGTGTCGCCTGATCTCTCTCCGGACCTTAGGTGGATATTGAGGCCTCCCATCAGGACACAACCTCTTCTTGGGACCACTCTGACTCGAAGACAGATCGGGATGATGACACGGCAGCTGCTGTTCATGCCGTTCTCTGGGCTGTCGGAGACTTCCTTCACTTTAAGGATGACAATTTCTCTCCCTCTCAGGAGTAGTTTTCCTTTAAACACAAAGAACCTATACCCGATATTATCGATAACGTCAGGTAATTACTGCATCGCACAAAACAAGAAAAACTGAAAAATGGAGTGCGTGTGATAATTGTGTGGAATATAAAATTTAACTTTTACTTCACAATTTTAAAATACTATGCGACTAATTGCTCAATAGACTCCAAAATAGATATGTGTCAAAATATTTTAGCTCGCACATATATCCTGAAACAATAGGTGCTGCCAGATAGAGACAAGGAATCAACTCACCCTATTATGTCCCTGGCGATATTTGCACCAATGAAATAAGGCGGAGCACTCACCCTAAAAAGGGCGACCCCACACGGATGCAAGGACTCTCCCTACAGACCCCTATCTTACCCTTATGTAGTCATCATGTAACGTCCCAACATGTTTAGACCCACCACGGTCTCTTCAGGGGGCCAAAAGAGTGATATGTGAAATCTGAAAATGAAACAAGTAGTGATAAGGACATAGGTGAATTCATCCCATTATCAACTACTTCATATCATATACGTTATAGTGGAGATCAGAAAATATCCCCAAACGCCACCACCAGTATTTAAACTACAGGCCAAAAGAGGCGGTGCTCGTCATTAGTATCCACACTCAGGGCGGATGTCATGATCGGCAGTCCGCGTCTGAGCGCGGAAGTGGTTCAGACCGGAACTCGAATGCGGTCATGTGACCGCTGTCGCAGCGGTAAACATCCGGCAGCCGGTCTATTTAAGACTGGCTCATTTATACAGGAGATGGCGGGCATATCATAGCCCTTCCTGCGGCACCAGGAGCCATACGCTCCATGGTACACTTTGGATCCGTCTCCTGACTCCTCGTTTGGTGAGTACAGACTTATGCCTACAGGAACCATGTACTTGTTAGCTACTTTTTGGCCTGTAGTTTAAATACTGGTAGTGGAGTTTGGGGATATTTTCTGATCTCCACTATAATGTATATGATATAAAGTAGTTGATAATGGGATGAATTTATCTATGTCCTTATCACTACTTGTTTCATTTTTCAGATTTCAGATTTCACTTTCTTGGTCCCCTGAAGAGACCGTGGTGGCTCAAACATGTTGGGACGTTACCTGATGACTACATAAGGCTAAGATAGGGGTCTGTAGGGAGAGTCCTTGCATCCGTGTGGGGTCGCCCTTTGTGGGGCGAGTGCTCCGCCTTATTTCATCGGTGCAAACATCGCCAGGGACATAATAGGGTGAGTTGATTCCTTGTCTCTATCTGGCAGCACCTATTGTTTCAGGATATATGTGCGAGCTAAAATATTTTGACACATATATCTATTTTGGAGTCTATTGAGCAATTAGTCGCATAGTATTTTAAAATTGTGAAGTAAAAGTTAAATTTTATATTCCAGACAATTATCACACGCACTCCATTTTTCTGTTTTTCTTCCTTTAAACACAGCAGACGGCAGAATTTGGTGTTCTCTACTCATGCGGAGTATGTGGAACTTATTTCCAGCGAGTGGAAGCATCTGAGGAATTAGTTAAGTGGTCGTGGGTTCCCTTCGTTGATGTCTTGATCTCACGCCTCTCTAAGAGCACCACCATCTCCATCTCGGATGTAGCAGCACTCAAAGATCACACTGACAAGCGTATTGATGGCTTTTGTAAACCCGCTTCTGCAGCCTCCGGGGCAGCCCTGCAACCTGCCTTTGCTTCCTCCTGGATTAGAAAGACTTGTACAGTCTGGGATTAACCGCTTCATCAAGGGCTTTCATCTGGCGCCTCAACAGAAAGTCTGTTGGAGCTTCTGTTTCACCCTTGTTATACCTCTAAATTTTCTGTGAGGCCTCACTTGAATCAGCACACTTGGCTTCCAGATCATCGGCCAACTCAGCGGCTGTGCTGCGCTATCTTTGGCTGACGTCCTGGGCAGCTGATGTAGCCTCCAAAAGGACTTTTACAGCCCTTCCTTTCTCTGGGAACAGACTGGTAAAGGTCTGGACGAGAAAATCTTGGAGGCTACGGGTGGCCGCAGTTCCCTTATTCTTTAGAACTCTTCTGAATGGCAATTGTCTTGTAAGTGTCATTTTGCTCTAGACCTTTTCAGGAGTTTTCCTATAAGCCTGCAGGGAAAAAGGATCATCGTTCGACGGAGTCCAGGAGGCCACCCGTTGAGTCAGCAGCTTCCTGGCAATTCATTCCAGAGCACCTAAGTGCCATTCCACCCAGCTTCCTTCGGCCTGATGGTTTTTTCCCCACCCAAATCAATGCCGCTGGGGTCCAGTTAGTCATTTCAGTTCCCAGATTCCGCTTGGAATCACTCTGGTCAGGGCTTGTGTCTCTGAACCAGGTTGAAGTTCTCTTCTCCGTAGACATCCGAGTCGCTCCCCTGCACATTCCTGTTTTTCTTGGTCCTATTCCAGAGGATGATGCTCATGTGCATAATTCTCATCCCTCGCTTAGCCAAAGTTGGTTTTCCATTTGTGAAGATTCATCTTCTAGAGTCAGGCGTTCACCTTCTTTTCAAACGCCCTCTGGGTTCTCTTCTCAACTACAGGCTAGCTCCAGGCGGGGTGGTTGCAACTTCCAGAGCCGTGCGGCTTGCACAGTTTCATTTTCATCTTCTCTCGTCTGACATTTCAGCTTGCTGGGGTGGCTCTCTGAGGGAGACTCTGCCTCCACATTTCCCCTTCCTCCCTCGTGTGCTCCTCCACCTCAAGAGCGGTGAAATTCCCACCAGCATTGCTCCATCTTGGCCTCAAAGGGTGGGACTTGCGGATTTTATCGCCCTGTTATCGATGCTCCAGGACCCCTACCCCTTCGCCCACAACACTTTTTCCAAGGTCCGCTGTTCCCCTCCCCTTTTCCCATAGTGTTTTTTGACAGCATGGCTGTTGAAATGGAAGTACTATTAACTTATGACCTCTCAGACAGTGATTTGGACCATGATTCGGGCCCGTGAAATGCAGTCTGCCGGTATTTACTATCGTACCTGGAAAGCCTTCTTTGTCTGGTGCGAGCCGTGTGTTTTTTCACCCATTGGGTTGTACTGCCTTTCCTCCAATCAGGCCTGGAGCTGGGTCTTGGCCTTTTCTCCCTGAGAGGTCAGATCTGTGCCCTCTCTGTTCTGTTTCAGCACGCTTTGGCCTCCCATCCCCAGGTCAAAACTTTTTGCGGGGAGTTACTCTGCCCCTCCTATTCCTAAGCCGCCTAAGCCATGGGACCTAAATCTTGTTTTGAAGACCATGCAAGTTTCTCCCTTTCAACTGTTGTGCAAAGTTTCCCTTCAGTTGCTTTCTTGGAAGGTGGCCTTCCTAGTACCCATTTCTTCCATCCGTCAAGTGTCTGAACTGGCGTCTTTTTCTTGCAGATTCCTTTTGCTTCTCAATGAGGATATATTTCTGCCCTCTTTTTTTGCTTATCCCCCTATCACCCTCGAGAGTGGTCATGGCATTGTTTGGATGTCATCAGGGCTGTCTGGATCTACCTCACGACCACTGACTCTTTCAGGCACTCCGACTACCTCTTTATTTCAGATGGCCCAAATAGAGGTCTGGCGGCCTCTAAGGCCCCCCTTGCCAGTTGGATCCGGCCTGCAATTTCGGAAGCCTATCGGTCCAAAGGAGGGGAACCCCTTCCATTTTGGGTCACACATCATTCCACATGAACGGTCCGTGTCTTCTGGGCGGTGCAGCATCATTCCTTGGCTTCTAAGGTCTGCAAAGCTGCGACCTGGCCCTCAGTTCATACCTTTACGAAACTCTACCAAATTCATACCCAGGCCTTGGCTGATATAAGTCTGGGCAATAAGGTACTTTAGGCAGTTGTGTGTTAACTGACTCGCACCGCTGTGAAACTTTCTTTCTAATTTGTCCTCATCCTCTGGGACTGCTGTTGGACATCCTAAGTTGCTCTGTCCCCCAAAGATACTGATGAGAAATTGGGATTTTTGTACTTACTGAAAATCCTTTTCTTGTCTGATTCATTGGGGGACACAGATTCCTCCCTCTTTTTCTCTTATTCCTTGGAATCAGACTGTCGTTTTTTCCTTTTTGTGACTGCTATGATTTCTGCCTAGTGTTAGCCTCCTAGGGCTGTGTCCCCCAATAAATCATGCAAGACAAGGATTTTACAGTAAGTACAAATATCCAAATTTTTTTTGTTTTAAAGCTGGATGTTTTTCATTCATAAGTCATCGTTTTCTATATTAGTACTTTTCCCATGTTAAAGGTACATATAAGAATCAATACAGCGGTGATACACATATAAAATGCAATCCTCTCTTCTCCATTAGGGATCATAAGGCCAACATGTGGAATCTGCTGAATGGGTATAGGATTATGGAAGTGTTCAAAAACAGGTGTATAATCCACGGAATTATGTACATCCTCATATAGGACCTGCATGACCTATGGACAGACTACAGTCACAGCACATAAGGGTGAATGAGGCCTTAACCAGATTTACTAGTCGTATATAGATGGGGAGAATTTGCTTGCCTTAGTTTCTTTGTGGGTCAATATAATTACCATTTTGTAAATCTGTGCCTAATAAATAAAAGATGGTAAGAAGATGGCAATCTGCTGCTCTAGTGAACATGAATAATTTACTCCTTGACTATTTTATGAGAAGCATAATTATGTCTTTTTATCAGGAACTGTTTGATCTAGGGTAAACTTTGATGATTTTTTGCCTCTGGTGACAGGTGCTTGTCGAGGAGAAGAATTTGGATTTTCTCCTTGGATTTTCCATTTCTGCCTTGAAACAGTGTAGCTCCTGGACACACGTGGAGATTCTGCACGCGTTGGCAGCATTGGTTTACACCAATGGGCACAAGTGCCAAAAGGTAAGCATTGGAGACTATATGTATTTCTTTTTCATTTGTTCAGTAATAAAGTATTATTGTATAGCTAAAACCTAAACCTGACTGATGTAGCTGCTTATTGAGAGTTGTAATATTCTAAGAAAAATAAAATTATATTTCCCTATGTTTATCTGTTACCTAGTGCAGCTGTTCTTGGCGCATCTGCACAGTGTCACATTTTGGGTTGCGTGTGGTCCCTAGCTCACCTGATGTGGTGACGAGCACACATGCACAAGTGTTTTCTGCTATGTGTGCTTTGATGTAATGTGTCTTTGTTTCATTTGTACATTTGTATAAGTAAACTGAAATGTTTTGTTTTTGCTAAATCAGTATCTTCCAGAATTATTGGGGCCAACTGGAATCCTGGTACAATTATGTGATCCTGTCAAGTCAGATCCTGAGTTATCGAGAGCTGCTATCCATAGCATGGCCAATCTATGTCTCTGGTGAGCTAGAATTCTTCAAATGCAAATAGAAAGCAATAAATAATGTTTGTGTTCTCTAAGAACTAAGGTAAAAACTAAGGGCGACATGTATGAAAACTGTCTAGGTCTAAAATTAACTTTGTTGCCCATAGCAACCAATCAAAGCGCCCGACTCATTTCATATAGTGCTCTGGAAAAATGAGGGGCGCTCTGCTTGGTTGCTATGGGCAACAAAGTTAATTTTAGACCTAGACAGTTTTCATACATGTCGCCCTAAGTGTAACATGTCCATAATTGACAAAACCACCACTAGTACAAATAATGTACACCATCAATTTGTCTTTTTTTTTTTTTCATTACCTTTTAAAAGAATCTATTAAAGAATTTTTTCAGGAAAAAATTTATTTTTCAATGGATCCAGGGTGGGTAAAAAAAATTAAAAAATTAAAAAAGGGAAAAAAAAAAGGTTCTACTTACCTAGAGATTCTCCAGCGATCCTCTCCACTTCAAGGTTTTTGTCCTGACACACAAGGCAGACTTGCACTCCATCCACTTACAGTGCAGCATAAGCCCCTCCTGCGTGTTGGAACGAGAACCCGGAAATGAGAAGTTTCACTTTTTTTAAGCTACCTTTAGCCCCATATAAGAATAATTTTCATTTGCTGAACAACCCATTTAAAATGGTCATTTGGACTTCTCAAACCCCACCATAATGGAAATGATGCAACCACTTCTGTTTGAAATTGCGTTTGATCTGTACACAGGGTTATACTCTCAGGCAATGTCTGTCATTATAAATTTTGTTTTTGTAGTGTGCCTGGAGAACCCTACTTGGAAGAACCATACCGAATGACCTGTTTTAAAATTTTTCTTACCGTCCTCCAAGCCTCAAGATTTAACGTAGGGGATGAAATATCAACGTGCACTGTAAGTTAAAAAAATCAACTTAAGCAGTCATACTAGAAAAAATGGTAGGGATTAAAAACATGAGAAGTGACACAGGAAAGTAACTTGCATGGTGGTGTTATAAGATCATAGAAGAGTGATAAAGTGCTTTCATAGACCACTGTGAACTTTCTTTTCTTGTTCATATAGTAGCTTGCTATTTCAGTACATGGATCTTGTTATGTAAAGGGGTTGTCCCACTTCAGACATTGATGTCATGTCGCTTGGATTTGCCATTAATGTCAAATAGATGTGGGTTCCACTTCCGGGGCATCAATCAAAAAAAACCCAAAAATAAACAAACAAAAAAAACCTCAATCAGTTATGTACATTGAGAAATCCATGTTTGGTTTATGTAGGGATTTGAACCTAGGACTCCTATGCTGTTAGGCAGAAGTGCTAACCACTCAGCTACATTGTAGCTACTCAAAATTCTTTACATAAACAGACCTTTGTTTGAATAGAGTGAGCACACTGTGGGGAAAGGCATGATGTCAAGCCTGCTGGGTCACATGATATGCAATTCAAACAAATCATACAAGCCCCCTTTTGACCACACTGAAAGCTGAAGCAGGCAAATCAGGCATAAAATGAGTACGTGGTAAAACCCTTTTAAGTTTTGTTGTGCAATAGTACAGATTTTATGAATGCGATAATACAATTATGTTTATTTTTTATATAATGGCGAAAGTGGGTGTTTTTTAAAAACTTTAATTTAAAGGGGTTTTCCAAAACTTCCCTACCACCTCACATGGTGATAAAATAAAAACACATACTACCCTCTTCCACTACCACTTTTCTAGTGCTACCACAGCTTCAATGCTACCACCCAGTCCCTCACTAAAAAACTCAAAATATGATCAACTTTTCAAAAATCATTCTAAACAAAATGGTACAGGTACGCATTGCTATGGCGGCAAACATAAAAACGTATCCGCAGCATTCGGCATACACTAAGAGACAGTCAAACAATAAATATATGAACTATTTAAAAATGCATTTATGCTGCTTTTGGATACATGAAAATTTAAGGTTATTGGTACACATTTTTGATCAAATCTATTACGGCCCATCTACCATCCTCAAGGTGACCTTAGTTCAGATGGGCACCTACACTAGACAAGCATTCTCACTTCCTTTGGTATCTCAGATTTTGTATGATGGTCTAGATCAGGGGTGTCACTCATGCCCGCAGGCTAAATCTGACCCACAGTGTAATTGTTTGGCCCGCAAGTAATGGCCCCACAGTGTACAGATGAGAAGAGGAAGAAGCAAGGAGCTGTCATTACACTGCTCTTACTTAGCCCCTTTTCCTTGCATGGAGCAGAGAAGGGATCATATGGCAGGAGATACAGAGCATGATGGATAAGGCACAGTGGGACCACTGATGGGATAAGAGGAGCTCACAGGGAGAAATGAGGACACGTAACCCTTCCAGCTCTTTTTCAGCGCTAGAGTCTTTCCAGACAGCAGGGTGTTCCAAACGGAGATCCAGCACCGTACAGCAGATAAGAAGCGCTACGGAGACCACAGGACACAGTACTGGACTTTTTCTCTGGATCTAAAAGTGTACCAGGACCGCAGTTGGGGAGAAAAGCACTTGGACAAAAACAGGGTTCTGTCATGCCTTGGCAACACAGAAGGGGATGAGCAGCAGGACATTATTCGTCTCCCGAATAAAGTACCTACAGTTGCACAATGTCTATTAACCCTTAGGCCATGTTCACACGGTGTATTTGCAGGGCGTAATTACGCCCCGCAATTACGCCGTGTGACCGGGGGCGGGAGCGGGGGACTGAGCAAGGGGCCGGCACTTCGCCAGCCCATAGACTTGAATTGCTAGCGGCGCGTATACGCCGCTAGTAATTCACATGTCCATAGTTCTCTATGAGAACTGTGAATTACCGTATAGAATGGGCCGTTTTCGGCCCGTAATTGGCGCACTTCGGCGCGTAATTACGGACCGAAATACGGCCCATTTTAAGCCGTGTGAACATGGCCTTAGTCTGGCTCAGCGGCAGATGCCGTCCTAAGGACTATTAACTGGTTGGGAATCAGGCTGCAAATATAGGTGATGCCAGCATAATATTGATCACCCATAAAACACAGCTCTGAAATTTTCACAAACTCTCAATGTTTAAGCAAAACATAAAGGGGTTATCTCACTGCATCAATTCATCTTACGTCAGTCCTGTTTTCTCTGATTCATTTTTAATTCAGGATGGTGTTTAATGGCTACTACTGGCCTGCAGTAACAAGCTGCTGACGACAGCAGGTCTGTAGCTATAGCGGCCAACACCAGCAGCCTATCATGAGCATTTGAACAGGTCTGTAGCTATAGCGACCTGCGGATCTGATGCATGCTATACAAAAGGGGATATCTAGGAATAGGTAGGACACTGTTAATGGACATATATTGCAAAGTGACTTTTTTTGCAAGATTTTTAACATAAAAAGTAATTCTTGTAGTGAGACAACCCCTTTAAGTTTGTTTCCTTATTAAAAGGTTCATAGTCTCCCCGGAAGCTAATTTATACAACTGTATGTGGGACTGTCTGAAAATTCAGCAATATTGGGATAACATAGCTAAATGTATACGACAGTTCCTTGTACACACTATTACTTTATCTGCTCCTTGGGCACTTTTTGGTTATGTGGACGGAGAGACATTGGATTTTACCCACAAGGAGATGCATTTCCTTACACGTGTTGTCGCTGGCGGACAGGAAGGCTATACTAATGGTGTGGATCCAGCTGGTGTGCCCTTCTATAAAGCTATTTTTAGATAAATGTTTTTATATTTTAAAAATGGACTAGATAGACACTATCCAGTGGAAGGAAAAGAGAGTGAAATATTTTTTCGACCTCTGGGGGAGGGAGATTCATACCCTTCTTGCTTCCCTCTTGTTTTGGTACTATGAGCTGGTATATTAAACAACAAATGGGAGGGAGGGAACCAATCCGACAACAAGGCCGTAACAGACACCTGATGATGATCCTAGTATAATTACCATGTTGTTAGAGGGCCTGTCCTTTATGTTGAGCTAAAAGGACTGATTCCCTATAAGTGACGATGTCCCATATTCCTCCTAACGGATATCAGGTGATGCTACATGACAGCTGTGAAGGCCCGTCTTTTGTGGTGCTAATAGATGATGGGAATGTTTTCTCCTTCGTATCCTCTCCTTGAATCTTGATCTATTTGAAGATCCAAAGAGGAGTAATCTTTTATACGTTTTCATGGACAGGAGGGTTGGAAAGTGGGATCAGTGGAGCCACAAAGGAAGGAGTTGAGACGCATGGAACGAGCATCACCGCTAGTCTACTGACTGGAACGTTCTCCCCAAATCTAATTTCGCAATAACTGAACAATACTCCTGAGTTACTAAAAGTTAACTGTACTTAATGTTCCCGAATTGTGGGAACATACAAATGTTGATATGTTTAAAATTACTTTTGTCATACAGCATTTTATTAAAATGTCGATTTGTCATTCACTAGAAACCAATGTACAAATGTATTACTGTATAATTTTGTAGCATAAAATTTGGAAATGTTAATAAAGACATGTTTAAAAAAAATCATCAGTATATCTGATGAGAAGGATAAACTTCATCAGTTGTAGATATTTTTTTAATAAGTATCAGGGTTGGCCTGCGGCTTTGGTCAAGTTTTTTGACTCGCTGTGTATTTGAGTTTGACACACCTGGCCTAGATGCTGTGATCATGCTGAATTACAGCATTTAGGTAGTTAAACCTCTGGAACCTGACTTATCTTAAATCCCAGCAGGTGTCTGCAGCAAGTTCAGCAGCAATCACATTCAGGACATCCCCGCACAATGATGGGAGCCATAATGCCAACAGTAGAACACACTACTGATAAGGGCACTGGTTGAAAAGTTCACATGTTGGCTGGTAACAAACAGAAACCTGGGCAAATATGTGCGCATCTGTGCTGGATACCTGTGGCATTAATGGAGTGGAGGAGAGGGTAATTCCTTAAATATGTGAAAAAAAAATAAAAAAAATGCAGCAAAGACTGGGCAACCCTTTTTAAATTCCTGATGGTATTGTGGTTGAACATCTGATGTTTGGTGGGTTAGGAACTTTTTGAGTCTCCATCAATGACTTCTACTAGGCTATTACGCTTTTTGTGTTCAGTTTCTTCATCTTGCCCCGCACTCATCAGACAGATTAGATAAGTGCAGGATCGGAAACAGAAAGGACTATAGCTGTAATTTAATGTCAAGTGCCCACTTAGGCTATGCCTACACAGCATAGCTTTACGGTCGGATTTTTGTGAATTCAGTATTTTGAATCTGCCGGAAATCTGACAGTACGTTGTGCTGCTGTTGTATGTTCCGCCAGATTTGCCGTTGACCTGTAAATTTGAATATACAGAACCTATGGCAAATCCAAAAACCAACCGCGGCTTTTGCGAAAACCGTGGTCCTGCAGCAGTTCAGCAATGTCAAAGTGCTGACGGATTTTGGACGGCATTTTGACAATGCTGTGTGGCCTCAGCCTTACACCTATAGTTAGTTGTATGAATATTTAAAAAGCTGTCCCCATGGGCCTGTATACTGTACTTGCACTTTCAGTTCCATTTTAATATAGAATCGATAAAAGGAAATCTATTCAATAGCATTACTTGATGTATGTGTTTTGTGCAATTCTCGTCAAACATTTGTTATCTTTTTCAGTTGTTACAAAATGCTTTGAAGGGGATACAATCTATTTTGAATGGAAGCAAAATGATCTTAATGGAAACTGATCAGCTTGGATCTCTGCTTGCTGTGTTGAAGGTATTACATTTTTTTTTTTTTTTTTTTAATATTAAAATATTTTAAAAATATATAATGTGTTTTTTTAGGCTGCTTTGTAGATGAGTATTTCCTGTTTGTTGCTGGTATTATTATTACTATGGTTGTACTTACTTATATAGCACCAACATTTTACAGGGCTTTTGATGAGTGTGAAAGAAAACCAGAGTATTCAGAGAAACCTACACAAACACAGGGGAAACATGCAAACTCCATTTTCCTCTTGTACAAATTAAAGCCCTGGACCTGGGAGCTTCATAGCAACAGTGGCAGTTTATTAATCTTATCAATTCAACAACCATTTTAGACCTGTCAACAAACTTATTGTGTACATCCCTTTCTACCTATTGCCATAGTGTGCACATGGTATGCTGAAATTCTTTAAAGGGGTTGTTCCTTTCCTTTTTTTTTTTTTTTCCCCTCTTTTAATTATTTAGGCTCACTATATGCTTATTTCTTTATCTATTTTAGGTGCATGTCTTATACGTTTATTTATACTATTGTGTTTGGAACGTCATCCCTCACTACTGCATACACTATAGAAGAGCTGACAGTATGCTGACATGCGTGCTAGTTAGGGGGCTGTCGCTGCTACAGTGTAGCCGCCCATCGCTCCTCTCAAATGCTGTGTCCCACTACTTTGTATAATGTGAATCTTTGGGGAGGGCAACGACAGTATAGACGCGTCAGCGTTAGTTGGGAGACTGTAGCTTCTATTGTGCAGCAGCCCACAGCCCTTCCCGTAAGGAACATCACACTATACAGACTAGTGTGACAGTGTTTGGGGAGGACTGTGGTCGGCTACACTATAGCCGCGACTGTTTCCTGACTAGCGGGCATGCACGCTAACCAGCAACTTCTGTACGGTAGCTTCCCACAACCCTCCCCAAACAAAACGTCACATTATACAGAGTAGTGTGACGCATCTTTTGGGGAAGTCTGTGGTTAGGAAGTCTTCACTGTAGTAGTGAAGGCCTCCTGAGTAGCAGGCAGGTGCACCAGTCGGCAGGCTATCCGGCTCTTCTATAGTGTATACAGTACTGAAGGATGATGTTCTGAACGGAACATCGTGGCTTACTGCCATACACGTAATAGTATAACTGTATAAAACACACGCCTAACAAACACATAACATCAATAAAGTAAATACATTGTAGCCCATAGTAAGCCTAGTTAATAATGTATGAGAAGTATTTAGAACTTTGATTAGAACATTGTTTTGGGCGTGGCACATTTCAGGTGCCAAATATGCAGTGTGAACATACCCATAAAAAACGAAAATGAATTACTAAAAACGTTCATGAAACTGAGTTTTCTGTCCACTGCCTGTCAAAAGCAGCTGAAAAAACGGCCGTTTTTTGCCACCATTTGCGTTCTTTGGTGCGTTTTTAACATGCGTTTTTTGCTTGTCTTCAAGCCTGTTTTTTAATGTATGCATAAATTTAAGCCATTGGATGTAACTCCGCCCTACAAAAGGGAATATAAAAGCACATTATTGCATTTATATCTAACCTTGTAGTCGTTTTACAGATTCTGGCGCTAATAAAGTTATTTCGTGTTTGTCGAAAAAATTAGTTTTTTTACGGAATTTGGCCCTAAAGTCCATTTTTTAATGGATTTTTGTCCTAAAATCCATATTTTTACGGATTTTGGCGCTAATAAAGTTATCTCGCTTCTGACGCTAAAAATAAATTTCTTTACGTATTTTGGCGCCAGAAACCAGGTTTTTATGGATTTTGGCGCTAAAATCCTTATCATATTTTGGTGCTAATAAAGTTATTTAGCTTCGGATGCCAAAAATAGTTTTTTTTTTTACAGATTTTGGCGCAAGAATCCGTTTTTTACGGATTTTGGTGCTAAAATGCTTTTCTTAACATAATCTGGCGGCAATAAAGTTAAGAAAAGGATTTCTGGCGCTAAAATCCGTAAAAAAAAGTATGTTTGGCGTCAGAAGCTTGATAACTTTATTAGCGCCAAAATATGCTAATAAAAGGAATTTAACACTAAAATTCGTAAAAAACGGATTCTTGCGCCAAAATCCATAAAAAACTTATTTTTGGCGTTAGAAGCGAGATTACTTTATTAGAGACAAAATATGTTAAGAAAAGGATTTTAACACCAAAATCCGTAAAAAAAAAAAACGGATTCTGACGACAAAATCCGTAAAAAATGTATTTTTAGTGAAAAAAAATGAATTGCGCAAAAATCGTTAGCGACCAAAGCATGATCATTTTATTACAAAAGGTACAAAAAAGGACACATCAGACACTTGTATGCAAATTTAATAAGGTATAACCTTTATTAACACCCACTATAGGTGGGACTTGGCTCTCCTGGGAGGGTTTTCATTGAAAAATTGCGGCAGAAAACCCTTTACATAGACTCCTGTAGTAAATTTTCTGCCCGGCTCTGGCGTTTTTTAGAACATGTTGCAAAAGACGACCAGTAAATAAAACGAGCTGAGAAAAGAAGCTCAGTGTAGACAGCAGGAGGGTTTTACATTAGAAGTCTATGGAAGATATTAACCGTCGTTTATCCATCGTTTTTAGAAAACGAAAAAAGCTGAAAAAACGGACGTTTTTCTGTGCAGTGTAGACATAGCCTAAAACTCGACATAGCTATTGAACAAAAAGAGTTCAAAAGATGTATGTGGTTTTTTTTGTTTTTTTAAGAGGTACTCTTAAGTTACAGTCTGACTGAGAATGGCAAGGGTAATCATTCTGTTCTAAGAGGGTTGCCCTCTGTTTAGTTGTGGAATATGCTTTGTGTTGCATATCACTAATCAAATTTGCGTTAACTTTATTTTGTTTATTGTAGAAATATATGTTTCATGGACTTCCTGGACTCAATATAGAAATGCCTTTAGTTCTGTATCCATTACCTCTGCCTCAGTATGATGGAAGATCACCTTCAAAACCAGAGCAAAGTGAATCAACATCAATTCGACCAACTGGGGTAAGTAACTCCTTTTAAGGACCTCATCTTCAAACTTTGGAAAAAAAACCAAAAAATTATTTGTTCTACATGCTTTTTGCTTTGGATATACAACATGCTGATGTTAGAAGGGGTTATGCTGCCAAAGGCCTTGGCTCTTTGTTATCGTAGAGGCGGGAAAGTGAAAGTTGTTTTATGTGTTTTTAAAGAGTGTCTCGCTCACTTGGTACCTAGATGCTGTGATCATGCGGACTTCTGCATTTAGGTAGTTAACCCTTGGAACTGGAGTCATCTCAGAGTTTTAGCAGGTGTCATCTGTAACTAATAGCCAGCACCTTGGGTGTGTGAAGCAAGTTCAGCAGCAATCAGGTGCTATATTAGAGCCACATTCATGCAGCCTCAAAAACCTACACTTTGCACTAGATTTCAATTAGAAACTTTTTAGAACACAGAAATGCCCCCCCAAAAAATAAATTCCTGTTTAAAACATACATTTTAATAAATCTACCTAAAATCATTAATTATAAATACTGAAGCTTACTTTATATTCATAAATAGACATAGGCTGGTTTTGTCAACTAGCCACCTTCTTCTGGATGTCAAGGCTGTGGAGTCAGCCGGTGCCCATTTTGGTGGAGTCGGAGTTGTTATAAAATGGACCGACTCAGACTCCCAAATTATATAATAAATTGGTACAGTTAGTTCAATGCAGTACCAAGGGCAAGAAGAATTGGGTCTTTCCAGTGCTACTGCTACCATGTCTTCAGCCTCATCAGATGGAGAGTGTAATTGATGACAAGGAGTGAGCAAAACATTGCCACAGGGGAAAAGATTCTGCTCTATAGCAAACAGATTAACCAGATTTCAGAATATTTTTTCACTTCTATCAAAGAAGAAGAAGAGTTCAATTGTTCATCAAAAACTGACTGTGCATGAGGCAATTCTTTTATACCCTGACATTGTTTAACATGTTGCCCATGTGGTCACCTCTTTACCTTCAACCCAAGTTAGTGTAAAGAGGACGTTCTCTAGCATGGAAATAATGAGATCAGATTTGAGGTCATCAATGAAGGAGGATCTGATGGAGGCGATACTATTTTTCAGAACAAATTTATAGATCCACTCAACAAATGTTATTCATGACGTTGTTGTTCTCACTTACTGCAGTATTTCGCATATTTACAATTAAAGTTTTATGTGTTCTAAAGTTGAATCCAATAAATATATTTTACATCGATAAGCATAAGCGTAACAATGTTTGGAACTTTTGACTTTCAGGCTCCATATCTCACCATCCACTACAGTTTTGAATGTGAGACTACCATCATTTTATAGACAATCATCTTGGCTATATTATACATAAATTTTACCTGCATCTATTTAGCATATGCTTGGTTATGAAAATTCTTGTCATGTAACTGCATTGTTACTGTGTTGCTCCTGGTGGTGGGACAATCTTTTTCTTTTGTATACTTCAAATTACAGTCTGTTCTCACATTCAAGAATAGCTCAGTGTGTTATTAGGCTGATTCCCAAGCGAAAGGTCATTGGTTCGAGCATCCATGAAAAAGATTTCCCAAGAAAAGAGAAACCGCATCATCCAGCTCATCAATAGCGGTGTCTCAGCCAAGAAAATGGTCAAACTGCATCATGTGAGGCCATGACAGCTTGAAGAATATGAAATGAAGTCCATCCTTTAAAAAGCCAAGAGGTGACGTCCAGGCAAAATATTGGAGTCAGCCCTTGTGATGAGCCAACTTGTTATCGGTTCTGGTTCCACAAACACGGCAGTGGAGGTGGCTCGTATGCTTCGTAAGGTGGAGATCACAGACGTCTGTCCATGCAAGCACTGTGCAATGCACATTATACAAGTCTGGAATGATGGCCCGAAAAAAGGTGAAGAAGCCTCAAGTTCAATCTCGTCATAAGAAGCGTTGGCTCGAGTTTGCAAAAAAGTACGAAAAATAGAAGATTGGAAACAGGTAACTTGGAGTGATGAGATGAAAGTCAATAGACCGAGCTCTGATAGGGGCAAATGAGTTTGGAAGAATGGGACCTACGGATCGAGAAATTGAAGGAACTGTCAAGTTCGGTGGAGGAAGCCTTATGATATGGGGATGTTTCACAGCCAAAGACGTTGGATGCTTGACCCGGATTGATGCTGATATCAATGCTGAGTTATATGTGAGTATCCTACCAGATGAGTTACTTCATACACTCGAGTGCTATGGATATGAAAAGGACAACTTAGGGCAACATGTATGAATGGGGCTGCACCAGTTTTCTGGTGTACTGTGAGCCAAAAAGAATGTATGAACAGGCGTACTTCAAACTTTGGCGCATTCTGGGGACGTGTCACACCACATTCATAGAAGTAGACACATTTATGATTCTTTGATGCCAGAACTTTGGCGCAGAACAGTTGAACAGCCAGACCAAGTTAAAAGTGGTCTGCCTGAGTAGTCGAATTGGCGCTAGACTGTTCCTGTATGTATGAACTGCAGAAAAAACAGGTTCATACATTCTGGCGCAGTCTACACTACCTTAAAGTGATAAAACTGGTCTATCAGCGCCAGGATTAATACATGTCGCTCTTAGTGTTCCAGCAGGACAACGACCCGAAGCATATGTCAAGTTTGCTGAAGAAATGATTTAATGTTGATAAAGTAGAGTTGCTGTATTGGCCTCCACAGTCCAAAACCTCAACCCAATTGAACACTTGTGGATAGAGTTGAAGAAAAAGCTGTATTCACACCCAATACACATTGGGGATGTGTAGAAGAGACCTGGGATCAGATTTTGGTCAAGGTTTCCCATGGGCCCGCTCTACCGCTTCTCACCCCCTCCCCCAACCTCTCCTTCCCCGCTTGGCATGCTGAATAGTGTCCGGGCGACCTTACAGTAGGCAGCGGCTTCTGGAGGCCTAGGCCATGCCCTTTCCTGAGCCTGTACCGCCCCGGGGCGGCTCCAAACGGGTTCCGATCCCTCCCAGGATGGGGCAGGACCTCCAGCAGCCCGGGTCTGTGTTGGGGGCTGAGCCTAAACGCCATTTTTCTGCCGTTCGGTGTCCGGGTTGCTTGCTGCATCTCCTGGCTACCAAGGAGGACACAGCACCTTGGGGTGGTAAGTTGGCCTCCTGTGGGCCATCTATCCCTGCCCCACGCACTTGGCAGTCATGTCCTTTTGAAGGATAAGGGGTTAAAACCGTCTGCGTCCAAAACAGTGGCGACTTGCTTCACCTACGCCCGTTGCCACAGGATATTCTTGTTGGCTAGCCCCAGTGCCCTTTGGGCCCTTTGCGCTGCTCCTCTGCCGACCACCGCGGGGTCCAACACCTCCTGTCTGGAGTCGGTGGCCCCATAATGGGCCAGGTGTCACGCTCACTAGCAGTGGGCAACCTGTCCAGGGTGCCCCAGGTTATGGTTTCGGCAATGGAGCGCGTGCCGTCTATGCTCGCTGCCCAGCCTCGCACTTCCTAGGGTCCAGCGTCTGGCGCAGCCCGTACGGAGAGTTCGCGTAAGAGGGTTAAAGTTCTCTCTTCCTTGCTGTCACCCGGGCTTTCTCCCATCAGACAGTGGTCAGAGATAGAATCTCCATGCCTGGATACGGCTTCTTCAAGTGGGGACTCCTCTGATTCTGAGCCAGACAGAGATGATGATGCGGCAACAACGGTCCAAGCCCTTTGCCGGGCTATTTGGGACGGATGTGAAAGCTCCAGGCCTGGATACGGCCTCTTCTGGAGACTCCCCTGTCTCTGGCTTTGGGCCAGACAGGGTGATGGTATGACAGCAGTGGTCCAAGCCCTTAGCCGGGCTGTCAGAGACTCCCTTCATGTTAAGGATGAGGATGTCTCCGCCTCCCAGGGGGAGGTTTCCTTTAAGGGCGGAAGGCGACAGCGTTTGGTGGTCCCTGTACACCTGGAGTTGACGACTGGTTGCCAGGGAGTGGAAACTGTCAGGCGTTTGTTTCCTACTAGACGGCTTAATACTCTTTGTCCCATTCCTGGAGAATAAGGGTCATATTGGTCGGTAATCCCATCAGGGGGGCACCCTAGTCCCGCAGCGCAAGTAGTCTATGCCTATTCCTGTCTCAGACGTGGCAGTCCTTGGTGACAACACAGACAGGCATCTGCACGGTTTTTGTAAGTCCACCTTTGAGGCCGCCGGGGCAGCCCTGCGACCTGCGTTTGCTTCTTCGCAGGTAAGTTTGCTTGGTCTGGTCAAAACAGCTGCAGCAGCGGCTATCAACTGGAGCTTCCACAAAAGTGTTGTAGAATCTCGCTTCCCAGCTTCAGAGGCCTTGAAGTTCCAGTGAAACTTCACTGGTGTCAACCCATTTAGTGGCTAGAGCGTCGGCCAATGGAGTGGCCGTTCACCGTTCCCTGAGGCTAGAATTTTGGTGGTGGATGCAGCCTCCAAGGAGTTATTGGTTGCTCTTCCGTTCTCTAGCGGTAAGCGTTTTGGGAAAGCATTTCATTAAATTTATTTTACGGGCCACAGAGGGTCGTAGTGTTCTCCTCCCTCAGGGCCAGCCGGTGCAGCGTCAGTCACGCAAAAAGCACGCTCAGTTTTCAGCCCTTTTGGGGTTCTTCTAACAGGCCGGCCGCAGGGAAAAATCCCCGCTCCGTGGGGCCAAGTGCCCCTCAGCCAGATCAGCATCATCCTGGCGGTCTCACAGAACACTGAAGTGCCCTCCCCCCAAGTCACACTTGGTTTGAGGGCTTGCTCCCACCCGAAAATTTGTCTCTGGGTGGGGCCGTCTCCTCCAGTTCCAGGAGATCTGGCACGTTCAGGTCGACGATGCCTGGGTTTGCTAGGTCGCCACTTCAGGATACAGGATTCACTTCGTTTAGCTCCCCCAGCACAGTTTCAGCTTCCTCCTTGCCTTCGTCTCTGGCTCGGGCGTCAGCGTTTCGCTCTTGCAATCCGCACGCTCCTCCTTCAAGGAGTGATTATGACGGTCTCCGAGTCCGAGCGTTTTTCGAGGTTTTTAGTCAAACCTTTTTATGATTCCTAGGGAGGACAGCTCAGTAAGGCCGATGTCGGTCCTCAAGGAGCTCAACCAGTATGTGTAAGGTCCCGGTTTCCACGTGGAGTCGCTCCGGTCGGCGGAAACCTCTCTGGAGCGGAGAGAGTTTTCCATCTGCTATAGACATCGGGATGCCTATCTGCACGTCCCTATTTCCCAGGTCCACCAGCGGCCTAGCACTCCTAATTGCGATCCTTCACATTGGGGGCTTGGTTCCTTGTCTGATTGACCTTCTAGTGAAGGTTCTATCTCGATGCGCCTGCTTGGTCAGCATCAGGATCACCCTGGATTTCGCAGTGCGCTTCGACTGGATAGTTGATTTCAGCAATCCCTGTCTGATTCCTTCATTAGGGATGGAATTTCGGGGGATAATTCATTCTCACTCAGGTGTCCAGAGTGTTTCTTCCGTCCAGGAGAGTCCAGCACTTAAGATCAGACGTTTCTCTACTTCTGAATCGCACCCTGCATACTCTTCACAATTGCATGTGAGTTTTCGTCAGGTTGAGGACCGCCTTCAAGGCAGTGTCCTTTGCTCAGTTCCTTTCTCGCTCTCGGCAGCGGGCAATCCTGTCTCGGTGGCACTGGTCTTCAATGTCCTTGGACACAACGATTCGTCTGCCACCCCAGGGTCGACTCGACTTGGGCTGGTGGCTAGCCTTCCCGGCATTACATCAAGGGAGGTCATTTCTGTCCCCGCAATGGCTGATCATCACTACAGACGCCAGCATTTCAGGGTGGGGCGCTGTCTTCGGCTCCTGGACAACTCTGGGTTTCTTGTCTCTCTGGGAAGCCAGCCATCAGATCAATGTACTGGAACTCCGAGCTATTTCCTTAGTGCTCTCTCATTTTGGTCCCCTCTCATCCGGGGGCACCCAGTTCGGATTCGTTCCAACAACACCACGGCAGTGGCAATTTTCCTTCCAGGGGTGGAAAACCAATTTTGCTGATCATCTCGGTTGAGCAACGATCGATTCCGGGGAGTGAGCCCTTCTATCGGAAGTTCTTAGCCTTCCCTGCCGGAGATGGGGTACGCGAGATGTCGACCTGTTTGCGTCTCGGCTTAATCTCCGGCTCCCGAGTTATCTGGCCAGGGCAAGGAATCCCCTGGCGCTAGCAGTAGACGCGTTGGTCCTGCCTTGGGGTCAGTTCGCTCTGATCCACCTCTTTTCTCCCTGGCCTCCTCGTCCTCGAGGGCTCAGGTGCCTCGAGTCCGAGAGGATACTGGCTGTCCCCTTCACCTTGGATTGGGGCCGCAGGTCTTGGTACGCGGGTCTCATGCCCGATGGGTGAATGGTTCATGACCTTCTCCCTTACGCCCAGGCCTGCTGTCGCAGGGCCCTCTGCTCCACCCCACTGTACTGCGGCTGCATTTTTACATTTCCTATGAAAAGGAAATGTAAAAATAATACACTTTTCAAATATAATGTATAATGTATAAAAATGTAGAACATAAACCTGTTAAAAAGCCCTCCTCATGTCTCGAGAACTGTGTGTACACGTGCCGACTTGGGATCAAAGTCGCCTCCAGGGAAACACGTATAAGTTCCCAGAATCCCTTGCTTACATTCTAGTGACACGCAATGTATGATGGGAGACTCAGTTCTCCCTGCAGTAAACTCATAAATAGAAACCCTTATCAGCACATTCGGCACAGTTAGCGCTGCGCTGATTACATACAGATATAAGCCGACAGCTTTATAACACAGAAGAATAGACTTAGGAGTTATTGAAAGTGCTTTTTATGAAGAACAGTGAATATAGGGTTAATATCAGCACCACTATATTCATGTCCATCATAAAATATACTTTCAATAACATAATCTATTCTTCTGTATTATAAAGCTGTCGGGGCCCGGGTATATGTATGTAATCATGGGAGCGCTAACTGTGACACAACCGCACAAACTGGTTGTAATAGGAGAGTAAATCATTATACTACAGATAATAAAGAACATGTTTCTGTTACTTTTGAACTTATGGCTACAATGAATTCATAGAGCAACAGAGAAGCGGAGACAGATCGGACACCTTGCTCCCGCTGCTCTGCTTCTCTATTGATACTGTAGCCATAAGTTCATAACTTATAGAAAACATGTTCTTTATAAAAATATTCTATAATGATTTACACTCCTATTACAACCAGTCTGCTGCGCTGTGCATAGTTAGCGCTGCGCTGATTACATACAGATATGAAGACGACAGCTTTGTAATACAGAATAGACCGAGGAGTTATTGAAAGTGCATTGTATGAAGAACAGTGAATATAGGGTTAATATCAGCACCACTAAATTCATGTCCATCATAAAATAATACTTTCAATAACTCCTAAGTTTATTCTTCTGTATTATAAAACTGTTCGCCGCATATATGTATGTAATCAGTGCAGCGCTAACTGTGCACACCGCAGCAAAACTGGTTGTAATAGGAGAGTAAATCATTATACTACATGATAATAAAGAACATGTTTCTGTTACTTTTGAACTTATGGCTACAATGTATCAATAGAGAAGCAGAGCAGCAGGAGCAAGGTGTCCGATCTGTCTCCGCTTCTCTGCTGCTCTATGAAATCATTGGAAGCCATAAGGATTCAAAAGTAACAGAAACTATGTTCATCATCATGTGTAAATATTTACTACTCCTATTACAACCAGTCTGCTGCTGCTGTGCAAACATATATGGCGGCGACAGCTTTATGATTATTATGAAAAACTTACAAGGAGGTATTAAAAGTCTATTTTATGCTAGGACAAGTAATATAGCATAATACCAGCTTCTCACATTCTATGTCCATGGTCATAAAAATACACCTTTAATCCTCTATGTAGTTATTTCTTTATAATACATAAAGCTTGCACTGCATGATTGTCTCTAACAAAAATGTAGAAACACGAAGACGGGTTCCAGTTTACATAATTTAAGTAAGCACCTCAGCATTGGCAATAATTATGGAGGAGGGTAGTGTATATCTAACAGCAGTAAGCCAGAGTATGTGGGGCCGCATTGAGTCACCCAGGTTACACTCTGCAACTGTCGCCCCCCCACGACTCTGACAAATAATCTCATAACAAACCAATTAAGACCGGCATTTGAGACACAATGCTAGACCTCTCTATCTGTAGACCAATTATGTGCCAGGGAGATCTGTGATTGTTGCAGATAGGCAATAGCCTCTGCTTAGGGCGTGCTTAAGCTTTAAAAAAAAAAGAATGAAGGCTATGTCTACACAGCATCATAGAGAAAAACGGCCCTTAAAGCGGGCCGTTCATTTCTCTGATGCAGGACCGCGCTTTGTCACGCTTGTTCAAAAGTCCGCAGGCTCCTAAGTTCTTCACGTTTTCACCGACCCACACCATAACAATAGCATTGGTATGGGAAGCACGTCAAGAAGATACGATGAGAGCAACCGCTGTATTATACAACATGTTGTATAATACGAGCCGCATTCCCGCCAAATTGGGAAAGGAAGGGCAGAAAAAGACGAGCATGTGTAGACAGCAACTCGTACTTTTCTATTGCCGTCATGGCACAACACTGACGATCGTATCTCCGGACATGCTGTTAAAAACGGAAAAGCGGCCGTAGATACGATCGTCAATCATGTGCATGAGACAGTAAGCTAAAAGTGAAGTCCTTGTCAACAGCTGAGCCTATATAGTTTAATATAAAGATTATGTAAATCATAAAATTGTCGAATTAAATAATAAAAAATATACTTTGCAATTAATAATAGAAAATGTCTATGTTAATATAATTAATAATACTTAATTTAAAGGAATATAAAAAATACACGATACATGCACTAAAAAGATAAATATAAAATCTAGAACCAAATTTTAACCTTAACATCATTAATTATGATATGACGCACCAACTAGCAATTAATAGCCTACTGTGAACATACCCCTTAGCTGTTGCAAAGCAGTATGTTTTCACACGGTTTATTGGGGCGGTGCTGTATCAGTACGCGCGGCGCAACAAACGGCGTTTATTTGGAACCAACAAGCGCTGAAACAGTTGTGTAAATTTCCAAAAGCACAGGGGTTGGGCGTCGGTGCCGCGACCCCGATAGACATACATTGTCAGACGGCACTAATAGTCACTAACTAAATGCACATGTCAAGTTCTTCCACTAGCGCGTCCACAATACGATTCATTATTGTACGCATGGTGAGACCTGGCGTATAATCCATAGCTCTCTATGAGGAGCTATGAATTACCATAATTGTAGGCTGCACATTTCGCAGTGTATAAAGCGCAAATAAGTGTGCAAAATTGCATCGCGGAAATATAGGCAGGATCTAAATAAGCAGTGTTGAAACATAACCCTAAGGTATACCGAGGATTGCTATTCACACGAGCGTTTTTTGAACGGCATTTTTGGTGCGTTGTTTTTTTTTTTTTTGCAGAAAATAATACACAGTCACACAACAAAAATGCTACCGTGAGAAAGCAAGACCTACTATCTTCTTCTCTTGGCAACTTATCAAACCACTAGCACTGTTGTACAGGAGAGTCCATTAATGAGGTAGTAGAAAGAGTGTAACCATTAGTATGATTGAAATTCCTGTTTCTCTCCTACTAGAAAGTAAAGCAGTCATTGAAGATGAATAATACAAAAAAAAGTAAATTTCTTTAAATTTCCATTCTGATCTTTGATTTATTCTTTTGTTTTTTATTTAAAATCTTACAAAATGTATATTTTTTTTTATACTATTAGAGTTGAATAACATTTTTATTCGTTCAAACAATAGTTGAGATAGGAGCCTAGGATTTTTGTTATGCTGTATAACTTTTTATAGGAACATTTTTTTCAATTTTTGATTTTGAAAAAATTAAATGAAATTTTGTTAATCATATAACACTTCCTACCATAGTAGCCAGAGTCAGTTTTTGGCCTACTCTGACATCAGTTCCCATGATTTTTAAATCTGTCGAGGTCACTTTATTGAGGGGAATAACATTTTGACCAGCTTACCCTAATCCATTGTGATTCAAGAGATTGTTTTCTCGTCGACTTTTACAATTGTGCTTTAACGATAGTAAGCAAATTGGTCACACAAAATGATTTGTTTATTTTTGAAATAATCAAATATAGTTGTGAAAAATTTGAAAAATATTACCCATTTCTAAACCTTCAAAAATTTCTGCATGTAAGACAGATACGTTATTTCCACAATCAAGAATAGTTTATAGAACTAGACACGCTACCATAGTCTGCTGTAGTTGGCACCATTTTTCTGCATTTTTTAATGTCTTTTTTTTTACGGACATTAGGGCTATAAATTAGGTAGAGTAAATTTACATTTTCAAGAAAATTTGCAATATACATATTTTTAGATGGGAGCCAGTCAACAAAGGTTATACATCGGACTTTGATAGCACAACTAGTATAGTTAGATACCTTCCTCATAAATGACCTCATACTAAGAAACTACACGCCGCTAAAGTATCAAAACACGAATTTAGGAAGTTTTATTAACCATTAGGTTTCACTAGGAAGATAAAGCAAGTGGAAGTGAAGATTTTCAAAATTATCACTTTTATGCAGATTTTCAATTATTTATACATTATTGACTAAGATACGGTAATGTGAGATCAGTGGAAATGCAAATAATATTGATTCCCCAGATTCTGCTGTTTCAGAAATATCCCGCATATGTGAACCCATAGCATATATTTGGCTCACCGACAGAGGACCCCAGAATAGGAGGAGCACGCTACTAGGACTTACTGTTGGGACCTCTATGTTCATTACAATTTTATTAGGCGGGTCCATTTGCAGGGTGTTGCGGACACTGGCCTAAATGTCACAAAACGTTAATGAATAAACCTAAATAAAGAGCAAACCCATACATTCGAAACTACACACCCTTACGGAAATATATCACAGAGAAGGTGAGTAGTGAGTATATATAGACGCAAGCACAGACAGGGCGTTTCACAAATTTTTTTTAAGCGATTCCAAGTACCTCTCAAAAAAAAAAAAAAAAAAAATATTTCCAATAATCCTGCAATTTAGCTGAAATCGTTTAATTTTTATACAAGGATCTGAAAAAAAGCCCCAAATGTAAAAAAAATTCGTGTTAAACGCTAATTTCTGTCCAAGTCTCTGGTCAATACTCTTAATGTGGTGTAAACTGCTGTTGGGCGCATGGCAGGGGGTACAATGGGAGGGAGCGCTTTTTGGTCTTTTGGGAGTTCGAAGTTATATTGGTGGCGCTTCATGATCAAGCGAAACAATCCTTGCAAAAGCCCCACAAAGTAACTAGAACCATGGTGAAACCTCCCATAAGTTTACCCTATTTGTGGAATTCAGACAACCCCTCAAGTGTATCGTGATCATCTTAAGGGTGTATAGATTGCATTTTGGGGCGCACACTAGTTGTTTCCGTAGTTTTTGGTTTTAGTCATTGGGCGCATGGAATATGGGAAGACTGGAAACGCAGTTCCTGTCGATTGTTTCTATGGGGTATCTGTTCAATTTTTAGCAGTATCAGTTTCGCCATAAGTAAAGGATTAGTAAAGAAAAAACGGGATAAATGATCTAGGGATAACATTTAGCTATGAGGAGGATCGGGGTACAATTACTATGATATAAATATAATATAAATCGGTTTTTAGATTTAAATTAGCTTTTACACATAGAAGCGAGTTTTATAAAAAGTTTCGTTTTTATGTTGTCACTTATTCTGTACAGCGCATAGCTTTCTTATTTTTTAGGCATATGGAGAGCTGCTTGTAGGGCTTTTTTTTTACGAGATGAGTTGATGTTTTTATATGGGTATCCATTATGGGGGGGCATTTGATGCTTTGATCATCTGTTTTATAAAGGTTTTGGTGAGCGCTATTTGTACAAAAATACATGCAGATCCTATAGTAGAATTGTTTTATTTTATTTTAGTCAGCTAATGGTCCACTGTGCAGGTATAAATGACAGCTAAGAATTTCCCTCATTAGCAGGTATGACTACGAATTACAGCAGATTACACGAACATTTGTTTATTTTTTTAATGTTTTACTGCTTTATACACAATAAGAAACACTTATTTGAAAAGCGAAAACACGTTTTTTGCTATGCACCGCAGTCTGAGAGCCATAACGTTTTTTTTATTAATATTCTGCTATTATGGAGCATGTATAGGCGTACATTCTTTTTGTAGGATGAGTTGAACAGTCATTTCATTGGTAACATATTTGGGGTGGTACAAGTCTTTGATGATAACGCTTTGAAATCCAGTTTTTTTTTGAGAAGGGGCAAGGAGGGGTGAAGAAATACTTGGCAATCCTAGGCAGTGTTTTTTATTGTTTATAGCGTTCGACCATGCAGTATTAATCCGTGACAAGTTTAGTTTACTCTGTGGGTTGAAGTACGATTACTACGGTGATACCTCAATTATGTATTTTTTTATTGAAAGCCACAATTTTTTGAAAAAACAGTGTTTTTTTTGTGTAAAACAATATTTATGCCATACAGCATATCTTCTAATAAGCCAGAACTTTTTAATTTATCGCGTATACAGGTGACTGTGTAAGGACTTTTTTCTATTTTTTTGCGGGATTGAACAGTATGTTTTTAATTGTCGCAAGTGACTTGGCAGTTTATATAGTATTTTTTGATACGCTTTTTATTCGATTTTATAGTGCTGCAGGATGTACGAAAAATCGCATCTGTGACTGTTTTTTGTACTATTTG
This sequence comes from Phyllomedusa bahiana, assembly GCA_025379985.1. Lineage (NCBI taxonomy): Eukaryota > Metazoa > Chordata > Amphibia > Anura > Hylidae > Phyllomedusa > Phyllomedusa bahiana. Next base: position 183,624 of record JAODAL010001486.1, on the reverse strand, counting down.
TATTTTAACACAGGCGTTCACCAAGACGAAACGGGTTAATATTAACAGTGACAGATTAATAGGGTGGGTCATTTGAACGGGCACAAATAATGTCGGGGCGATATCAAAATATGTACTCTTTAATTTATTTTTGATCATTTTGTGTGGCGATGTCGTGTTGTAAAGGAGGAAAGGGCGATGTACGTAGTTTTATATTTATTTTTCTGATAGTTGGTGTTAATACTTTTTTCACACACTTTTTTTTAATTTTTCAAAACTTTTTTAGGCAGACACTATTTCCCAGGGGGGAATTGCATAGACGATCCTAAGATCCGTTCATGAGCAATAGGAGATCACAGCATGCAGCTTAATTAGCTGTATTCTAGGACTCCATGTGTAACTGTCTGTCACACCTGCCCCCAATGCATTGTGGGCACCAGTGACGTCACCAGCCAAACCAGGGATGCTGTCAAAATTTCTACATCATCCCCGGGCTGCCTATGTAGGTAGACTCAATTAGTGGCGCTCAGCAGCCATTACTGCAACCGGGAATCGAGGCAGCATGAGAGCTCACATCCTGCCGCCACGCAGCCGCGATGTCTCGACTAACGATGTCGCGATCATCGAGGGTAGAATAATCCTTCAACGGCCAGGAGCTCACGTGCCGGCGAAGGAGAGCTGCATTGATGCACGTTAGATTTATACGCTGGTTCCATGCCCGCGTCTTCGCGCGCATTAACCGCATATCAAGAGACGCAGCAAGAACTCCTTGACTTACTCATCATGGCAATTTGCGGGAACCCCTAACCGACATTGCCTATGGTTACGGCAATGTCTGTAAGGGGTTAAGATAAACTTGGGCTCAGCCAGACCACTTTGGAACTGACTGCCTTGACCTGACAGATATGCTCCTACTATAGGTGCTCCCATTCATAATATGTCTAATCATACAATCTGGTGCAACTAACCACTTCCAGAAGTAAACAGCACCCCGACAACTTTGGCGTACTTCAAAAGCACTGTGGGCGGGTACGATTGCATAACCAAAGTTTTAAAGTTTTTACATCTATTAATAGGGCTATGCCAGGTTTATGACATGGCAGAATAGTGGTGCAGCACCGTTCATACATATTCCCGCCCTTTAGTGTGTTAGTTTGGTGCTATTGATGAATATTGTGTTAAAGTAGTTAGGTACTTGTGGTAATACTGTGACAAATTTGCCATACATGCATGTATCTCATTGTGACTGTGCATGCTTGGTAATTAGTGTTGAGACGCGATTATTATCGACACAAAGTTGAAATCTGCAAGGTGGTTTAATGGTGATCGAAATTTTTAGATCATGCGGATAATTACGGCTAAAATCTGTGCATCATCATATCCTCACGCCGCCATTGTTCTGCGGCTTCCTGTTAATTTGTCAGCCAGCAAATCCAAATACAGAATATGAAGCAGGGTGAGCATGTGTGTAACCAGCCGAGCATGACTGGATGTGTAAGATTCGATGAGGGCTGGAAAAAACACACTCTAGTCCGCAACAAACACACGTTAACCTACGACACAGCGTTACCATGTTCAGACCACATGTCACCTCATCGTCTCATACTGCTTCCGGCAGTGCTCTCTGCCTGTTGCAACAGCTCAGCGAAATTAATTCTATTTCTGCACCCGAGAACTCCTAAAACAAATTAAGTTAGATTAGATATTTGAATATTTTCTGTAGTTGGGTAATGGAAATTACAAAAGGAGCATCTCCCTCTAATTAAAGTCCCGGTGAGAGCGGGGGGCATGGGCCCCCGCATGCAGAACACAAGACAAGCTCTATATAAAGAACACTGATAACAGTTCACACAAGACTAGTGTAGACATTTCACTGTTCAATATCTTATTATTAACAGTTTCTATTGAAAATATATTCCTGGATATTGGGCAGCCTGAACTTATATAAGGATACACATCATTCTAGTAACTGCAGGCATCTCTAGTGTTGGGTGGCAAAACTCCACTTTTATTATCAGTAAACCTTTCAGATAGGTGTTCATTGTCATTTTAACACACATTCCACCTTTGTTCATATATCCACCTTGCAACATAAAATCTGAAACATCACTTTTTAGTCACACATGTGAATTGAACGGTGCAAACAAAATACCATTTATATTATCCGATTATACTATTTCAGATACTGTTTTTGACATATCTAGCGCACTACAGCAATGTTCAAATGACGCCAGCTGCACTGTAGAATCTGAAAACAGCAATTTTATAGTCACATAGTTGAATTGACGAGGTGAAAAAAATACCGTTTATTATACCAAAACACTAACAGATACGTGCATTTTTTTGGACTGTTTGCCAGTCCAGATTTGGTTGATAAGACCACTTGCAGTTAAATTTGAATCCCGCGATTTTGTTTTGATTAGAGGGATTTGAGAAATAGCTGTGATTTTGCCGTCATTTATAAGAAGACTTTCCAAACTATTCCATACCTCTCAAATTTTTTATATTTCTGAGACATGGAGCAAAATTCAGGTGGTAAGCGAGCAACAGAGGGGGTTAGCACATGGGAGGTAGAGGTACGTAGAGAGGTCTCCTTCCAGTGCTGGCGACAACACTCATGCCACGGATCGTCAGTTGCAGGACCGTCAGGCCTGTCTCCTGGTCAGTGCCCTGTGAATCTCAGTAACGAACAGGCTGTCATCCAATCTGTCCTTCAGTGGTTAATGCAACCAGCATCCAGCAGTCTTACCTCCACTCTCCCCCCATTTCACGTGCCGACAAATGTCCGACATCAGGCATCATCAGCATCCGCCAACATGAAGCAGCCCAAATGTCAACGGTCTGTCCCACCACATAAGTCAGGATAATCATTGTCTGCGGAACCTGCTTTGATGAGAATCAAAATGCGGTTGGGTCAGAAGGCATGTTAAAAGATCAAGAGGATGAATTAAGTCTGCTCTGATGCCCAGTTACTGATGCCATCTAGAAGAGGAGAAGGAAGCCGGTCATCGAGTCAAAAAAATCCGGGCGGAATCGGCTAACAACATTGCAGCCCTCTTGCTTTGTAGTCCCCAGCTTCTGATGCAGAAAGTCAGGAGCGACCAAGTCACTGCTGTGTTGATGATGATGATGATGAAGATGGACAGTTACATGCGGATCCATCCTGGTCTTTTCCGCTGTGAAGTGAAAAAGGCGATATATTTGCTTGCGAGGCTTCAGTGCAGTGAACGAGGAGAAGTACGATGGGGCAGTGTCACTAACTGGGTCCCTGCCACAAAAAGGAGAGGCGGTCGGCAGAAGGTCGCTGATATGATTTCCCAGCCACGGTCCAGGACGCAAAACCCCGCTTCCAACGCTATCTGCCGCAAAAAGGTCCAGGACCCCTCTCAACGGCCTGGGCCTTCTTTGAGCTAATCTCTGTAGCTCCCGACCAGCGATGTCATATGCCCGTGCCTTTATCCGTAAACGCATAAGTAGAAAAGGCAAGAGACCTTAAGTATGTTAATCACCACCAACATGTTCTCTAGTCACATGGCACGAATGCATGAGGTGAAATGGGGGGGTGGGGGAACACTTGGCCAAAAAAGGCCAGACCGACGCACAGGAGCCTCCACCACCTGGTACACAAAAAGCCCTCAGTCCGTCCGCATGGAGCCTCCGCACCAACCAAGCGTTCTCAACTGGTCCCAATTATCTCCTCAGTCATATAGGGATCAAGCCTCTCGCTTCAGCATCCACCCACCGTCGCCCAAGTACCAACTCAAGCACCACGCAGGAGACCCAACTACCCCTTCTGTCTCTCTTACCAGCCAGTTTGATGAGACCAATGCACGCCGTACAGCGGCCAGTACTAGCAGTCATGCCTTCTGTCTCCATGTTTGGGGAGCAGAAGAAACACTTTGAACCCAGAAACCATTAGTCCAAAGCCAAAGCCATAGATGTCGGCATTGCCAAGGCTATTTGGCCTTTGAAAGGTTGCCTTCCGTCTTGGTGGCCACAGATGGTTCCGGGCACGTCAGGCCCTTAAGCCTGCCCCAATACCAGATGCCGAGCAGAGCATTTCTTTGCCGAAAAGCCGTCCTTGGCCCTGAATGGACGTCAGCCACGATGCATCGTAAAATATTTCAAAGCGGCGACTGTAATCTGTTCCACTCGGAAAAGCTCACATCCTGACCACCGACACATGGACTAGTAACGCACGGCAAGGCCGCTATAACTCTTGTGACAGGCTCACTGTGAGCTGGGTAGGATGTCTCTGGGTGACGTTGGCTCTCAGACTCGCGCACTCCAAAACCCAGGGATGGTGCAGGGTCTCTTTCCTCTGGTGGCATCACGTTGCCCAGAGAAACCACCCGTTTTGAATTAAACTGTCTTCGGAGACCGTCCCCACACATGTACAGGAACTGTGGACGGTTCTCTCCGCACGGATACCGAGCGCTGGCTGTGACAAGAACCTTTTTCCGGGCAAGTGGTGTGCGAAAACGTGCGAAATCGGGGCCACCCTTAAGATCTTTGGGGCGGAGCACACCCTTTCCCCTGGCACAGGCCCATAAACCCGGTCGTCCAAAAATTTTTCTAAAGAGCTACCGGGTCGGGACTCCCTGCTGGGGAAAGGCTCGAAGCCCTAAGTCGCACTTCCCCGTTCCAAAACCTCCCTTTTCTTCCCCCTGGTTTCTTGCAGCTTCACTCCCTCCCCGCAACCGTCTAAATTGTTGACGGGCAACACGCGGGGAAATTCCACCCTCCACATGCTCCACGATTGTGGCAGCAGCGAAAACCCCTTTTAAAAAGCAGAAACAAAGTGACACTTTGGCCAAAAACCCCCGGGGTGTGGACCTGGGGGTTTGACCAGAGATGGGGGCCAGGTGAAAGACTCTGCACCACCCTTTTCCCCCCCTTTTTTTTGAAAAAAGCCCCCAAAAAATGTCCGGGTTCTGAAAAACCCCTTTGCCCAGCATGAAAATTGGGTGATTTATTTTTGGAACGTTTCGATGGACACTCGGGAAACCCCGGGCCCCCCGCCAGCGACGAGGGGGAAAACCGGGAAAACAAAAGCGGAAAAGGACCCTTTCTCTCCGAAAAATTTCCCCCCCAAACCCCCGACAGTTTCAAAAATTTTTAAATGGGTTTTCCCATTAGGCATTGGTTGGGGGGGTCCAGGGGCCAGGGGCCAGGTGGCGCTCAGCTCTCGGGGTTTGCATCTTTCCAGGCAATCAGGGCTTTTTTAAAGGGCGTCCCGGAGGCAGCGGGGAAAAAGGAAAAAAAAGGAAAAAAAAGGGAGAATTTCCTAGACACCGATGTTACCGAGGACCCCCTCCCTTTGGGAAAGAGGGGGGCCGAATTTGAGGCGGGAGAAAAGGAAGATAGGAAGATAAAGGTTTGCTAGTGCCCCTCGACCCAGAGGCTTGGGAAAATAAAGGGCTCCATCTCTCACAAAAATGCTTTGGGATGCCCATTTTCCCCCCAAACCCTTTACCCTTTGCAAAAAGGCCATCAAAATGAACAACAGTTACGGGGTTGGCCACCCTCCTGGACCCCTGGGTACAAAAACAAAACTCAGCACTTTCCCTTTCCCCCACGCCCCCCCAAAAAAGGGGGGGTAAAATGCGGGAAAAATGGAAAAGACCATGCTTTTTTGGGATCAACGGGAGACATCTGTTGCGTCGCTCACGTTCTTAAAAATGTCACGGGGGGAAACAACGCCAAAGCGACGGGACAGCAGTAGGGGTGCCAAGAAAGGCCGAAAGGGACCAAACCCCAGGCAGCAGCATCCCCAAGGTGGCAGAACCCCAAATTTGGTTTTTGCCCTTTCGGGCAACCCTTTTTTTTACCACCTCACCAACCCCCCAATGAAATTTCGGGGCATCACAAAACAACACCCAAGCCCCACCCTTAAGATCAGGGTGCACGATTTGTCTGCGTCCCCAAACACCTTTTTTTGTATTTTTTCCGGACCCCAATAGATTTCCCGGGGAATCCAAAATGGACAAAAGGGGCCCTGGGCTGGCTCGCCACCCCCAAAAAGGTTTTTTTTGCCTCCCCACACCTTTGCGCATATCTGAGGCGGCCCTTCAGCCCCGGGCCCGGAGGAGTCCTTACAGACAAAGGGCACCCCGGTTTTCCCACAGGATAATGTGGATCGTTTGACTTTCATAAAAGATGAATCAGGCATGGATCTCTGATGATGTTGTGGCCCCAAATTTTGCCGAGGTCACTGATTTTTTGCTGGCCCTACTTCACTTTTCCCCTCCCCAAAACAAAAATTTGGTCCTCTAAAAAAACTTATTTTTAAAATGATATTTTCTTACTGCAATTTTTATTCTCATTTTCCCCCAACCCATTTCATTTTGCTGGTTTTTGCTGTGAGGAACGTAAAAGACCCCCAAAGGGTTTCATGAAAAAACCAAAATTCCATTTACCCCATTTTCATCTTTAAAATTTTTTCGCATTGTCAAGGGTTTTGGGGGAAAATTTGGGCCTCAAAATTTTTTTAAAGTGGCTAAAGGAAGTCATTTTTAAAATTTTTTTTTGGGGGTTTCAGTTTCTGTGAGATAAAGCTATAATCATGGTCCTTTTGGAAAAGAAATGTGGCTTCAAAAGTGGCTTTTATTTTCCTCCCCCAATTTTTTTAAACAGGGGCTGAGAAGTCTTTTTTATAATTTTTTTTGGGTCATGCTGTTTTGGGAAATGCACAATACACGGGCCCTTTTTCAAAAAAAATTTTTAGTTTCTTAACAGAAAATTTTTTCCCTTCACAAATTGCAAGAGTGGCTCAAGGGGATGGACCCGTCAGGAAAAAAAGGAAAGGGGGTAGGACACTTTTAAGGGAAACCCCATTTTTGCAAAATTTGACTTTTTTTGCAAGATTTTTAAACATACTATCAACCCCTGTTTTGAGAAAAACCCTTTTAAATTATTAAAAAAAAAAAAAAAAGGAGAAAAAAAAGCCCATGGGGGGAAATTCCATCCTTTTTTTAAAAATGGTTTTCTAGAATTAAACTACAAAAAAAACTTGCTTTTTACAAAATAGCTTTTAAAAAAAAAATTCCCTTTGGGAATTGTAAAAGGGAGGAAACAGGAAAACTTAAACCAAAAATGAAAGGTTTTTTCAAGGACATGGAGTATGGGGGAAACGGACAAAAAAACAAAGTACAAAAGGCCTTTTCCCTCCAGCACGTTGAGTAAAAGAGAAAAAAAATTTCCAAAAGAAAAAGGGCACCGGGGGTGAAACCCGGGAGGGGTTAACCACCATATTTCCCAAGTGAAGCTAAATTTGGTCCGCACTCAAAACGGAGGGGAAACCGCTACCCGGGTTCTTGACTGTGTATTTGGGGAAGGGCTGGAGTTCCCCAACACTTACGCTTTCCGCCCTGCTTCAGCACACATTTTTTCGGGGCAGCTCACCCGGGGCTTTTAAAAAACCTGCTTTTTAATAGATGAGGGAACGCCAGCCGGGGCTTTCCCCCAAACCCCACTGAAACCCGGCCCTGGGTCAGCTGTGGCACAGGACAGGTATAGTCAATGTCCATTTAAACTAAAAGGGGGGTTTTAAAAGACTCCTTTCCGGGACTTTTTTAATTTTGGGGGGCAGACAGGTTTTAAAAGGCATACTGCGGTCCAGGACAGGTATAGTCCAAAGTCCAGTTCAACAAAAATGGTGGGTTTTTTAAAACTCCTTTTTTTCCCGGGACTTTTTAAACTGTGGGTCATTTCATTTTTTTTGGGTCATGCCGGTTCCAGGACAAGGGGGATATTCAATGTCCCGTTCAAGTAAAATGATGGTTCAAATAATACCGGGCCTTCTGGCACTTTTTAAAATTTTTGGGTGATTTCAGGTTTTAAAGGGGCATGCTGGGGGTACAAGGGCAAAGGGGGAGTGAATGGTTGTGAAAATTTTTTTTCTGTGGCTTTTCTAGCCAAAATGTTTTGGGCCCAAGATGTAGCATGTATCCCCTTTGACGTTGTGGCTGTTAATTTTTCCCCTTCCCCCAGCCCTGTTTTTTGGGGGTTTAAAAAAGAAGGTGTTGTAGACTTTTAAAGGGCATCGGAGATGATCGGCATCGAAAAAACCCTTTTCGTTGGGGGCCGACTATCCCTCCGATTTCGATAGCCAACGTAAACGCTCAACACTAATTTGGGATGTATGCACGTGTGTAAAGTTTGGGATTTGGGAAATACGTACCTCAAAACCCCCCTGGAAACCCTTTTGGGACATCTTTGGGATCAGGGGGTGTTCTATGGGGGAAGCATTCCTGGGGATCCGGCATACCTTGAACAAAGCTGCAGCCCCTTTTTTTTACAACAATGGGCAAAAGAGGAGGGCCCCAGGCCCGGGTTTTTTTCTGGGATTTTAAGGATCCCGAATTTGTATGTGCGTCCTTGCAATGAGCCCACAATTCAGATGAGCAGCGGGGCGGAGAAAGCTGTGCACTCCCTGCCCCTGCGATACATTGCTGTGCAGGCAAATCGATGAAGTGGTCATCGCGCCACCTGCGCTGCTTTCTGTCTTAGGCCCGAAGCCTAAGGCTATGTTCACACGGCTTATCCACAGTGTAAATGCGGGGACGGATTTCCCCGTAATTACGCCGTGTGCTGTGCAGCCGGGGCGGGGGGGCCGGCAGCTCACCGGCCCCATAGGCACTCATTATCCACGGCACGTATCCCGCCATGATAATTGACATGTCACTTTCTCCCCGCTCGTGAAATATGACAAGCGTGGAGAGGAGATGGAATCCATAGTTCTCTTTGAGAACTGTGGATTACCGTAAGGACTGGTGCGGATTTCAGTCGCAATTCGCGCAGTACAGCGCGAATTACGGACTGAAATCCGTCCCAAAATAAGCCGTGTTAACATAGCCTAATGCACCAGGCTTTGGGCCGAGAACAGGCAGACTCGACGAGGGAGCGTGGAAAGGTGAGTACCTACCTACTGGGTTATGGACAGAGTAAGGCTATGTGCACTCAGCATATGACAAAATGTCATATGAAGTCCGATTTGCGCAAAAAATGTGCAGGGTCCAGCGGAATATACAACATGTTGCATATTCTGCTGAGTTTTAAACTTGATGGTAGAAAACCTATGTTGTATAGACTACAGCACAGATTTTCCATCGCTGTCTGTGCAGCACAGGGTACCGTCAGATTTTCAGCGGATTCAAAATACTGAAATCGCCAAAAATCTGACAGTATTTCTGTGCTATGTAGACATAGCCTGAGAGTATGAGGGCTGAAAGTCCCTAGAGCAGAATGAGTTCCATTTCGGACATTAACCAGGCCCTTCCCAGTACCCTTGATGCAGTAGATACTGGGGAGAGGGGGTCAATATCAACATTGGATGGACATAAATTAATGCCGTCTGACACCAAGCCCCAGCATTACTAAGATAGGTGTCTGATAGACGCCGCTCCATTACTAACACTGGGATAAAATTAAAAGGCAAAAAAAAGAAGACTGTTGCTAAAGAGCTCCTACAGCCATGACTGCAGTGCATACAAGCATGGAATGCTGGCGCATACAAAATTGGAATGTGTGGACATGTCCATTATAGGCACAGAGTGTTGAACTGCCATTCGCAAGATGGCCGCTCCCATCAGCTGTTTACTAGATAATTCTCACTTTACATAATGACTGTAATTATGGAGATTATGCTGCCAAAGGTAACTTTTTTCATGTTTTGTTATATTTACATCCTTTGATCTGTAAGACAGCTTAGTATGTTCAATGGTGATAGGTCCTCTTTAAGGTGGTTTCATATCAATGAGGACATAGTTCTGCCCTCTTTTTTGCCCCTCGTCCTCTCATCTTGGAGGCCGATCGTTACATGGGGTAGACGTGGTCAGGGCCGTTCGGATCTACCTCTCTGCTGCGGATCCTTTAGGCGTGCTGAGCCATCGTTGTCATTCCTGAGGGTCTGTGCAGGGGCCTGGCGGCTTCTAGGCCACCATTGCCGGCCGGATCCGGTCTGTAATTCCGCAGGTCCACACAAGCAATCGGTGCCGCCTGGGTGGTTCAGCATCAAGCGTCAGCTTTGCGAGTTTGCAAAGCTGCCATCTGTGCTTCGGCCCATACTTTTTTTTCTAAGTTCTACCCAACTCATGCCTTGGCCTCGGCTGCTGCAGGTCTGGGCCGTAGGGTACTTCAGGCAGCAGTGTACTGATGCTTGTCACTGCTGATGAATGTTTTTTAGTTGCCCACGCTCTGGGACTGCTCTTGGACATCCCAAGGTGCTGTGTCCCTCAATGACATTGGCGAGAAAATCTTTTTCTCGTCCGATTCATTGGGGGACACAGCTCCCTCAATCATTTTGTCTCCATGGAATTTTCTTTTTTTTTTTTTGTTCCTCTTCTCAGCCATGGCTTTTGTACCAACTGATCAGCCTGGCGTCAGCAGGAGGGATATAGGCCTTCGGGGCGAGCCTAACACGTTTGGTCCGCCTAGTGTCTGTCTCCTAGGGCAAGGCTTATACCCAAGGTGCTGTGTCCCCAATGAATCGGACGAAAAAAGGATTTTACGGTAAGTACAAAAATCCAATTTTTTTATTTTTAGGAGCAAAACCGTAATCATGCATTTACATGACAAGAATCTGCTGAACTAAGCAGGTCCTAAATACTTGCAAGTCAAATTTGTAAAAGAAAACAACAAAGCTACACTTACTGCTCAATGGCTGAAAGATATACTGAATCCCAACAGCAGGCAACTCTGGCCCAAATGCTGCATGGGAAAGATAGGCAGGTGCCGAATATTAATGAGCCAATGCTCTAGGTACTAATTCACACCAGCATGCAGAAAGCCACAATATAACACATAGGGAGAATGCCATAGATAGGCGATGCAAAGGGTAACGCCATTCATACAGGAACACCATGCTGGGTAAAAGCCTATAGCGCCCATAATATTCAAATGGGCAGGCTTCAAATTTGTGTATGAGATTGCCTAGATGGTTTTATAGACAATGATGGTAGTCTCGCGTTCAAAGTGGTAGTGGAAGTTCAAAACATTGTTACCATTTTGCTTGTCAGTGTATGTTCTACCTAAATAGTTTGATTATTGTATCATAATGATGATAAAAAGCCTGATGTTAGCAAAATCGAGCTATTTAGGTAGAACATACACTGTGTGTGTATGTGTATATACTGTGTGTGTGTGTTGTGTGTGTGTGTGTGTATGTGTATATATATATATATATATATATATATTATAATAATACATACATACATACATACATACATACATACATACATACATACATACCACACACACACACACACACACACACACACACACACACACACACACACACACACACACACAACTGTATATCTTCCTACAGGGAGCATGATGTATACCTACTTAATCAGATCTATATACCTACCTGCTGGGGTCTAGATACCTACCTACTTAATGGTGGGCAACATTACTACCTGTTTACTTAAAAGGGGGTGGGGGGGGCGCCTATATCAAAGGTAGGAATTGGTAGGGAACTTCTGATAAAGTGAGGATTCTAAGATGTTTGTGTGGTAAATTCTGCTGGGTCTAGTTGAGGCCACGAGAAGTCGTTATGGTGGTCTAGACCGGATGGAGAAGAAAAGGGAAAAAGAACGATTCAGAGAACGACTGATCAGATAAGACGTCTCCTGTGAGTCCCTGGATGTCGGAGGTTTTTTTTTTGCATCTCTGTTAGATCAGTGCTGTAATTACTGTCGTGTACTGGTGACCTGAGCTGGTGTCTGACCTGTATGCGCTATATTTACTATTTTGCCATAGGCAAACTTAAACTCTATCAGTTCTCTATCTGTAAAACACTAAAACTTAACTTTTATTATGTATAACTCTTAACCTCTATGCAAAGGGAATAACTCCCTTTCTATTATCAGGTCTGGTGGAGCACCACCTATTAACAGGAGAGCCTTATATCTATAGCAAAGTACTAGCTCCAGTAACGGATCCCAAGCCTACTACTTGAGCAGTCGTTCCTAATCTCATGGACACAGAACAAATAAGGCCCCTTTGTGACACCGCCTGCAGCAGGCTCTCCTGTTAAGAGTTATACATAATAAAAGTTACATTTTAGTGTTTTACAGATAGAGAACTGATAGAGTTTAAGTTTGCCTATGGCAAAATAGTAAATATAGTGATCAAAAGTCACTCTCTGTTCTCTTGCGAGATTCCCAATTTTTTGGAGATTGTGACCTGTATGCGGTCTCTATATGGCAGTGCTGTAGGTTATATTGTGTATATTGATACCTATGAGTGGTTATGTTGGATGGGGGGCCCAGTGCACAGCTTTTCCCAGGGGCCCATAATGCTGTTTAGACGGCTCTGCTTGCAATTATTAAGCATATGCTTAGTTCTGCAGGTTCTTGTTATGTAACTGCATTGTTACGGTTTTGCTCCTAAAAATCAAAATGTTAATTTTTATTATTTTGTTAGTATTTGGTAAAACCACCTTTTGGTTTTCAATACTGCCTGAATCCTTATGGGCTCTGGATGATATTAAAGCAGGTCTTGACCAAAATCTGATCCAAGGTCTCTTCTATACATTCCCACTGGGTACGAATACAGCAATTTTTTTTTTTAACTCTACCAACAAGTGTTTGGCGGGGTTGAGGTGTGTGGACTATGGAGGCCAAAAACAGCAACTCCTTCTTTTTTTTTTTTTTTTTTCTTTATTGTCATTGAACCATTCCTTCTCCAATCTTGATCTATGCTTCAGGTCATTGTCCTGCTGGAACACTGTCGTCGTTTTCATACCCATAGTACTTTAGTATGTGAAGTAACTCCTCTTGTAGGATACTCCCATCGAGATCAGCATCGATCCTGGTCAAGTATCCAACACCTTTGGCTGTAAAACAACAACATATCATCAGGCTTCCTCCACCGAACTTGACAGTTTCTATAGTTTCTCACTCCGTTAGCCCCATTTGCCCCTATCAGAGCCCGGTCTATTGACTTTCATCACATCGCTCCAAATCACCCGTTTCCAATGTTCTATCTTTCATACTTTTTTTGCAAACTCGAGCCAATGTTTCTTATAACGAGATTGAAGTCACGGCTTTTTCACCTTTTTTTTTCAGGCCATCATTCCAGACCCGTGTAATGTGTGTTGCCTGGTGCTTGCACGGACGTCTGTGATCTCACTCTTACAAAGCATATGAGCTCCCTCCACTGCAATGTCTGTCGCGTTAGAACTGATAGACCTTGTGATGAGCCGACTTGTTGACTCTCATCTTATGCCTGGACGTCACCTCTTGGCTTTGAAATAGATGGATGGACTTCATTTATATTCTTCCAGCTGTCATGGCCTCACGTGATGCAGTTTGGCAATTTTCTTGGCTGAGAGACTGCTATCGATGAGCCAGCTAGCTTATGATGTTTCTCTTTTCTTGGGAAATCTTCATGGCTGCTCGAACCAGTGACCTTTCGCTTGGGAATCAGCCTAATCACACACTGAGCTATTGGGGAATGTGAACACGTTGTAATTTGTAGTATACAAGAAAAAAGATTGTCCCACCACCACGAGCAAAACGGTAATGATGCAGTTACATGACGAGAATCTGCATAACTAAGTATATGCTAAATAGTTGCAGGTCAAAGTTATGTATGAGATAGCCAAGATGATTGTCTTTAAAATGATGGTAACTGTAGCACATTCAAAGCTGTAGTGGATGGTGAGAAATCTAGCCTGAAAGTCTCAAGTTCAAACATTGTTACTCTTTTGCTTGTCAGTGTAAAGTATATTTATTGGATGCAAATTTAGAACACAAACTTGCATCAAAATTGTAAATCTGCAAAACGCTGCATTAGGTGGGGAAAACACAACCGTTTTCTACAAAAACGTACTGAATAACATTGTGGAGTCTATGAATTTTTGTTCTGAGAAATAGTATCGCCTCCATCAGATTCTCCTTCATAGATGACCTCAAATCCGATCTCATTATTTCCAGGCTAGAGAACGGTCTCTCTACACTAACTTGGGCTGGTGGTAAAGCGTTGACCACAGGGGCAACATCTCTAACTATTTCAGGTTATACAGGAATTGCCCATGCAGTCAGTTTTGACTCAGACTCCACAGCCCTGCTTGATTGGATTATGGATACATCGAGAAGAAGGTGGCGGGTTGACAAAACCAGCCTATGTCTATGTATTAATATAAAGTACGCTTCAGATTTTAGGTGTATTTATTAAAAGGTATGTTCCACATTCATGCAGCCATAGCATGGCTCCATATAGAAGATATACATTTTGTCCCATCAGGACAAAGCAGGAGCACTTTTTCTAAAGCAAAGTTAACTGTTTTGCACTAAATATTTTGATCAATATAAAGCAACATTAATTTTGTAAATATGGGATCTTATTGACGATAATGGCGAATAATTTTCACATAGGAGAGTTTGGCATCATTTGAAATGGATTTAGGTCCTGAATAATTGCTTTGTGAGTGCATTTTATATTGTATTGAGTCCTCGAGATGCAAGAGTTGCTGGCTCTTAGCAGGCCCAGATCAGTTCTTATAGTGCAATATTATATTATGCTATTTGACAAAAAAAAAATTGGGAGACAAAGGCATTTTTTTGTTTTCACCAGTCAGTCAGTCAGTAACATTACAAACACTGCTAAAAGTATAAAGAGCTGTATATAATTGCAAAAAATTTGTAACTGTCATACCAGTATATACTTAAAATACTGATCATTTGCAGGAAATTAACCTTGTATTGAACTGGCTAACATTTTATGTCCTTTTTTTTCTTTCTTTCTTTTTTCATTAATTGCAGAACAGAAAGAAGAAATCTAGAGGTAAACAAAAGAAAGGCTAGCAGGGGGAGGAGAAAAAGGATGAAATGGAGAATGAATTGTCAGATGGTCTCGTACCTGCTCTAAACAAACTAACTATGGGTGCAGAAGATGCAGATTCAAGTGTCTACTTAGGCCCCCAAAAATCACCAGTGAAAATTATCAGCAAAACCCGGAGTTCCCCTTCTTTAAGTTTTTAAGAAACTATAAAATTTGTGACCTGGAATTTTCGATCCCAAAAGGGAAGGTTTGCATAGTAAAATAAGGTTAGTTTTTTTTATCTTACATAATTATGGGAATAAAATTGGGTTTCCCATAGGGTTTTTTCAGAAACTCGATTTCCAAAAAAAAAATTTTTTTTTAAAGAGAATTTTTTTTTTTAAACTCTTTCATATGAGTTAAAAAAAAACCGGGGCCCCAAAATTTTTTTCCTGTTGCTGCAGAGATGATCCCTGATCATTCGTATAATCTTTCTGCTCTGATGAATATTTGAGAAAAAGTGAATATTTTTAACAGAAAAAAGGGAAAATTCCCCCCATCGTACCCCAAACCCCCCTTTTAGTTAGGGTTTTTGGGGGGGTTATAATTTCCGATCTGTCGGATCTGTGCATCTTTGACTTATTTTTTCCCAAAGTTTTGGGCTTAGAAAGCTAAGGGCAAACGAAATAAAAATGAAATTTTTAAATGTACATTTTTTAAAAACATACACAAAAAATGAAATGCCCTAAAACATAGTTTGGGTACCACATAGAAAGGGTTTTTTTACACGGCGTTTTCACGCCGTATCAACATACGTTTTTGGGGGATTTTTTTAAAATTGGGGCCATCAGAACGAACCCAGAGACGCATCCAAAAATTTAGCAATGACGACATGCAGGGCGTTCAAAATGAGAGATCCCCGCTGATTTTTAACGCGTCTGCGGGTCCGTTTTGGGCGGTTTCGATCGAAAAAATTTTAAACATAAATTCTTTGAAGGCATCGCAAGAACCTGACAGGCGCAAGCAACCCGTAGCGGCGATCTCTCATGTAAACCCGGGTGCTTTGGTTTTGCCTTTTCGGGCAGTGAAAAGAAAACTGAAAATTTTAATTAGATGCATCTCGGGGATCTTTTTAAAAGGAAACCCTCCGTTTTTCTCGGAAAAAGACTCTTTTCCACGTTAATATTTTTGTTATTCTTTTCATAAAATACCCCATTTCCCTTTTTTTTAAAAAATTTAAAAAAAATAAAAAATTTTTGGGGCAGTTTTTATTAACCCCTTCCCACATTGGACTATGCATACGCCCTGGGAAAGGACTTCCCCAAATGGACGTATGAAATTACGCCTGGCGATCGCGCGGCTTCGGGCGACCCCGCGCAAAAATCGCGCCCATGGGACCACGGAAAATTTTACCACTGACTTCATGTCCCCATCCCCCCCGGGCCCGGGAGTGAGCCCCGGCCGGGGTTTTTAAAACCCCTTAACCGAAAATAAATTTAAAGATATCGGAGCAAATCACAGGAGGAGGGGGGGGCCCCTTCGCCTGCTCCTCGGCGCATTTGATGCACGAGTTTTGTAGCAACAATACCTACCAACTGCCCCGGGAACTAAAAGTCACTTCCCGAACAGTCTGTGACGTCACGAGGCCAAAATTTGCATTTTGGGCATCTTTGGACTGACAGTTGTAAATGGGACCAGGCATAGAAAACAGTGTATGCACTGGCTTGCCTTATAACACAACCTTCAAAACATCTGAAGTTTTGGTGTTTAAAAAACCCCAAGGGGGGAAAGGTAAAAAAGAAGTGTAAAAAAAAAAAAAAAGTAAAAAAAAGTAAAACACAAAAAAATAAAATAAAAAACCGTTCAAACCCCTTTTCCCCCTTTACAGATGCCAAACCCCCCAAAAAAGTTAAAAAAAAAAGTACCCATTTTTGGGTTTATCCCCGCGTGCTAACAAACCTGCCCCAAAAAATTTCTTTTAAATTAATCCCGTACGGTAAAACACTGAAAAAATTTTTTTTTAAAAAACAAACCAAATTTTTCGATTTTTTTTTCCCCCGTTTGCACTTTAAAATGGAATAAAAAGCAAATAAAAAAACTCATAAAACCCCAAAATGGTACCAATTAAAAGTCAATTAATCCCACAAAAAAAAGGCCTTACACCTCTCTGTATAGGGAAAAATAAAAAAGTTATGGCTCTCGAAGACAGCGATGCTAAAAAAAAGTTCTACACCAAAAAAAACTTTTTTTTTAAAATGCTTTTAGGGATAAAAAAAACTGTATAAATTGGGTATCGCCCTTAAAAAAATTTGCCCACAAATAACTAACTTGTCATGGGGTACTGCACAGTGAAACGCTTTGATAAAAAAAATAAAAAAAAAAACACTTCCCAAAGGGGGCAGATTTTCCCACCCTGCCCCCAACCCCCCAAAAAACCCCCCTTTTTTAAAACCCCCCCATCCCCCAAAAATTTTTGGGCCAACAAAAAATGGGTACCAATAAAAAAGTCAACAATCATCCCGCAAAAAAACCCCCCTTTCACAGCTATGTACACAGGAAAAAATAAAAAAGTTATGGCTCTCAGACTGCACGGGGTTTCAAAAACGTTTTCCTTTTTGGATAAAAAAAGTCTTTTTGTGTAAAAGCAGTAAAACGTAAAAAAAATATTTCAAAATTTTTGGGATCACTGTAATCGGATCGACGTGTTGATTTAAAACTGGGAAATTTTATTTATAAAAGCACGGTGACCGCTGTAAAAAAAAAAAAAACATACCAGGAATTTTTGATTTTTTTTCAAAATGCCTCACAAAAACCTTAAAAAAAGTTATTTTAAAACGTATATGCCCCCCATAATGGTACTAAAAAAAAAAAGTTTAACTCGTCCCACCAAAAAAAAAGCCCATAATCCCGCTCCCCTATACAGAAAAATAAAAACTATGGTTGTCAGAATAAGGGCAACATAAAAACGCAATTTTTTATTGACCCCATTTCTATTGTGTAAAAGTAATAAAAACTAAAAAAAACTATATAAAATGGAATCATTGTAATTGTCCGACCACATAGTAAAAATTACCTTTTTTTTTTTCCCGTACGGGGAACATTGTAAGAATGAACCCAAAAAAAACTGGGGGCAACTGCTTTTGTCCCCCCCCCTTTTTCATACCCAAAACTAAAAAAAAAAATATGGAACACCTTGCCCCCCAAAAATGAAGTACACCCAGATGAATCCCGGGGGGGTTGAATCCAAAGGGGGTGACTTCGGAAGGTTTCCCCTGTTCTGGTATTTTGGGGGCTTGCAAAGCACATGGCCCCCCCAAAAATTTTCGTTCCAAAACCCAAAATAGAGCTCCCTCCCTTTACCCCCCCTGCCATGCCCCAAACACAGTAACACCCACATGTAGGGTATTGCCGAACTTGGAAGAAATTGCGGACAAAATTTGGGTCTTTTTTAAAAAAAAAAACATTTTCAGCTAAAACTGCAGTTTTTTTGGAGAAAAAAACTTTTTAAAAATTTTTCACGTTAACACAAAAAAAAAATTGTAAAACACCGGGGGGTGATAACTCACTCCCACCCCTGGAAAATTTTCCCTTAAAGGGGGTGTATTTCCCAGTATAGGATTTTTTTAGGGGTGTTTATTAATTTTAAATTTTAGGGCATCTGCAAACCTAAAATGGCGCCTAAAAAAAAAATTGTAATGAAAATGGACCCCAAGTCCAGTAGGTCTCCTCCTACCGGGTCTTTGGGTTGAGCCAAATCACACCTGGGGCCACATAGGGGATATCTAAAAAATGGACAGTTGGGAATAAATATTAATTGCTTTTCCGATACATCTCCCGTGTTCTGTGAATAATGGATAAAAATTTGAAAATCGCAAAAAAAAAGGGGGAAATTTTGAAAATTTCACCTCACTTGCTTTAATTCCTGTAAAACACCTAAGGGGTTAATAACTTCCTAACTGCGTTTTAAATACTTTAAAAGGGGTGTATTTTCTTAATGAAGTCATTTTGGGGGGATCAAACTACGGGGAAAATAAAAAATCCTTAGAATGGTTTGGGGCCCCAAAAAAAATGTAATTGCAAATTTTTTGAAAATTTTTAAAAAATTACACAAAAATTTCAACCCCCCAATGCAAAATTAAAATAAAGACTTTTAAAAAAAAAAATCCCAAAACCACAGAGACATAGGTTAATGCTAGTTATAAGTTTTTTTGATGGAAAAAACTATCTGTTTTTAACACCAGAAATTTTTGAATTTTTAAAAAATGGAAAATTTTTTCTAATTATTCACGATTCTTGATATTTTTCACAAAAAAACGGGACTTTTGGCCCAAAAAATTTTTTATACAAAAAGCAAAATGTTCAGGGAAAAACATTCTGAATCACTGGTATTAAAGTGTCAAAAGTTATCTCATGTAAGTGAACAGCCAATTTCAAAAAGGGGCCCTCTGTAGAAAAGGCCAAAACTGGCTCCCAAAAGGGTTAAAAAAACTTTTACAGGTAAACTTAGACTAGACAGTAAAATGCGGCAGTTATGTTGATTAATCTGGATGTAAGACTGCAAAATCTTATTTTGCTGATTTTGGGTTAGTTTATGTCACTAATTGCACTAATATTTTGGCGCATTTATTTGCCACAATATTTCGCACATAAAGACATGACCTCTGTCTCTGTGAAGCCATGCCCTTTTTAAAGGGGTACACCCCTTTTAGAACAATGTCCAAAAGTTCTAAAAACGCACAATAAAAGGGGCTTAAAGCATGAATACCAGTATTTTGGCACAAAGTGCACCAGGATTCTGGCGCAGTTGTAAATTTCCCCCCCTTGTTGAAATACTGTATCTTGATTCAAACAACCCTCACAGACCAAGTTTTAGCAAAAGGAGAACTTTGGACCATTAAACCATCCCTCAAAGCTTTTAAATTTAATTTTCCCCAAATCACTTGAGGCTCCCAAACAAGGACCTTTTTGATATCTACAAAAATTAACGCACCCAACGCACTGCATTGTCCCCCACGAATTGTGTGGAATACTTTGAGAAAATAAATGTAGTACAAAACACTCACAGCTTTAAAGTTACCACACCCCCACACAAAACACAAAATAAAATATAGATAAATTTTATAAGATTTTTTTCCAATACATGTCATTAGCAATCCAGAGAATTTACTCTTTTCAGGGAAAACGGTTTTAGTTTCACTTGCTTAGCAAGTCTTTATGTACGGGGATTCTTTCTGTTGAGAATCGAGGGGCTGTAAAGTCTTTGGGTTACCCAGAAAGAAACGAGTAGAAAAAAAACTTTAATTTTTTCCACTTACCTCCACTGATGTCAACACATGGGGTATCCAAGCTCAAAGCCTTAAAAAAGGGAAATTTGGTTGTAATTTAAAAAACCCAACCAGGGGAACCAGGCATCAGAAATTGGTGAAATTTGGGTACCATTGAGGTTTTTTTTCAGGTTTGGAAAATGAAGTCGGAGGAGCTAGATTTTGGGAATAAGGTGGGGGGGGTCAACCTGGTACCCTAGCTCCACCATTTTTCCCGTGGCCCTTTTGTGCAGTGTGAGCGGGGCGTTGTCTTCGGAAAAATCCTTGGACAGTTTGCTTTCCTTTGGCTTTCGAGCTCCCTTCAGTTGGCCCAAAATTTTCAATGTAATATCTTTTTTGGAACCTTTTTGAAGGTAGCCACTAGCAGACCCCCCTCCCTTTTATCCAGAACAAGATCCATCACCTTAGGGCGATTTTTCCCCCGAACTTTTTTGGCGAGGAGAAACCACGGGGCCCTTTTTTCTTTTGACGATCCTGGTTCAGGGCATACAAATCCAGGTCGTCCCATAGTGACCAGTCGATCCAGAAAGTTCTTATCGCCCGGAAACCTGACAAATGGAATGGGAAAGTTTTCACTTGCTGCTTTCGATCTTTGGGGATCACTTTGCAGATAGCTTTTCATGTTAAAATTTTCATGGATAATGACACAAACATTTTCACGAGAAATCCCCTGATGTCTCTTTTCCCCCGCTGAAATCCGCCCCTTCTCCAGTAAGGTTTGCACGGGATCGCGATCTCTGGGAAAAACGCTGGGGTGTTCCTCAAAATTTGGGGCGAAATGGGCCCGTTTTAAATTTGGAACCCAGTTCTTTTCGTAGAAAAAGGGGGATTGATGCCCCAAGTCTGCACTACCCTGAGTATCTTTTGCGGACTTTCCCCTTTCACAAAAAAAGAAATTTTACACCCCGCTCTCATTTGCTGTGAATAGTGCCCTTGACTCCGCCCTTTTGTTTTCCCCCTGCCTAATCACTGTTGCAAAGTGCAAACACAAAATTGGAAAAAATATATTAACACATAAGCTTTCATGTGTGTAAATTTGTTATATAGAAACAAAAAAAAGAACACAAAACCAAAGGGGATTTCACACGGGGTCTTTTTGTCCGTGTGAAAATACGCCCCTTTTTGGTGCGTGTCTAGGTTCGCTGAACAGACCCGAACGCATTAAAATAACAGTGTGTTCAACGACCCGATGCAATCCCGCATTTTATGTGTTTCACATTTCCGGGAGTGTTAAAAACACTGCTCATTGTTCAATGCGGTTTTGGGTCCGTTCAGACAGCCCAGACAAGCACACAAAAGCGTATGTTTACACGGACCCAAACGCCATGTAACAAAACCAAAGACTTTAAAGCACCCCTTTTACCAAAAGTGCAAAAGGGGCTGAGGTTTTGCGCTTTTAAGGGTAAACTGATCTCTCCTGCAAACCCTACAGCAGGCACAGCCAGAATAGAGCCTAGAGTTTGTGGCTCAGTTTAGATTTTTTTGGCTCCCCTTTACATGGACTGTTTTTCCGCTCAGAAGCATTACTTCGACACGTGTCACATAGTGTTCCATCAAGCTTTCCCTGCCAAATTGGCCCGATTCAGAACGGTCTAAAAGTGCCCAGCACTTTTAAAAAAAAGAATTTAGATGAATGCTTTGCTTTTTTCAATGAAGCAATTAAAGGGAACCTTACTGTTTATGCCCCCCCGCGAGACAGCACAAGCCCCTGTTTCACCGGGTTCCCAGTGCGTGCCCTTTTTCAGTAAGATGCGAGTTTTAGGCTTTACCCCATAAAACTTTATTCGAGCAGTGTTAGCCCCCCCCACCAACACCTAGCCCCCGCCACCGACGATATTCTCAGTTTTTACCCATTTAAAAAATAGGTTTTCATTGAGGTGGGGGGGGGTTCGAAAAAAAAGACTGATCTTTTCTGCTGAACACTGTATTTAGTATTAAAAATCTAAAAATACGACTTACAGAATAAGGGACACAGCGCTGGAAAAAGCATGTCTGTCACACTTGTGCTGTTTCCCCGCAAAGGGGGTATAAACTAAGTACAGGTTCTCTTTTAAAGGGAAGGGTTTTACTAGTCTCCTGTTACTTAATGAGGTTTCCCTGGAGATGTTAGGTCCTCTTTAAATTTAAAGGATACTCTTTATTTCATATTCTCACAAAGCAAGAATAAAACTGCACGCTTACAGCACCATTTACAGGGTTTTCAGTCCCTACACTAACTGCAGAGCTGATTTGGGCATGCTTTGAGCATGCTAATCTTAATACTCTTTCCTTATTGATCACTCTTTATACAGCAGTCATGAAGGCAAAAACAGTAATAAATTGCAAAGACCCACCCAAAAACAAACTAAAAAGAAAAAAAGCACTTAAAAAAAAAAAAAATCCTACTAGCTCATTAAATCTTCTGCAGCTCCGGTTGTCACTGCTAGCCTTTTTTTTTTTTTTTCTTCTCTTGACTGCAGTAACGATAAACCTGTCCTTGCACCCTCTGTAATGATAAAGGGTGCAGAGGTAGTAGTCGCTACCGAGCACTGAAACCTGAGGTGGCTTGAAAGCCCTTCTGCCACATCCATATTGTAGATAACACATAGTACCTGGAGGGGGCATTTCATCTTTTGACTGCTACAGCCAGTTGTGGGCCCAAGCAGTACTCGGCGATGGCAAGAGGGTACAAAGATCCTCCAGGTTAAGAAATCATCTGCACAGAATAAAGTCAGCAGGGGGCCACGGAAATATATTATTAAAAATATATATTATATAATATAAAATATAAATTATTCCCGGCCACTTTAATTAGGGACACCTGTCCAACTGCTCGTTAACACTAACTAATCGCCCCAAACACAGGGGGCAACTCGTGCATTTAAACATTAACATGGGCAAGAAACTCCTCAGTTAAAACCCGGGATCAGTATGGGGGAAAAAAGGTGAATTGGTGCCTTTGAACTGGGATGGTTGTTGGGCCAGAAGGGCGGTCTGAGTATTTTAGAAACTGCTGATCCCTGGGGTTTTCCACGCACAACCCCTCTAGGGTTTCAGAGAATGGGCCAAAAAAAAAAAAACTCCCGGAGCGGCAGTCCCGTGGCGGAAAAACCCCTTGTTGATGCCAGAGGTCAAAGGAGAATGGCAGACTGGTTCGAGCTGATAGAAAGGCAACAGTGACTCAAATAGCCACCCGTTACAACCAAGGTAGCAGAAGAGCATCTCTGAACGCACAGTACGGCGAACTTTGAGGCAGATGGGCTACAGCAGCAGAAGACCACACCGGGTGCCACTCCTTTCAGCTAAGAACAGGAAACTGAGGCTCCAATTTGCCCAAGCTCATCGAAATTGGATAGTAGAAGATTGGAAAAACGTTTGCCTGGTCTGATGATCCTCGATTTCTGCTGCGACATTCGGATGGTAGGTCAGAATTTGGTGTCAACAACATGAAAGCATGGATCCATCCTGCCTTGTATCAACGGTTCAGGCTGGTGGTGGTGGTGTCATGGTGTGGGGAATATTTCTTGGCACTCTTTGGGCCCCTTGGTACCAATTGAGCATCGTTTGCAACACCTTGTGGAATCTATGCCACGAAGAATTGAGCAGTTCTGAAGGCAAAAGGGGGTCCAACCCGTTACTAGCATGGTGTACCTAATAAAGTGGCCGGTGAGTATATATATATATATATATAATATATATATATATATATATATATATATTATATATATTATATAATACATTAGGTACATACATACTCATACTCACCGGCCATATATATATTCCGTGGTCCCTGTCTGACTTTACTCTGCTGCAGATGATTATATATTTTACATTCTCAGACAACCCGTCAAAATTTGTGTGAGCGGTCTCTGAGAGACCAGAATTTATTTTCTTTCTGTATAACCAGTTTATGTTGAAAGAAGTAGAATCTCTCCTACTGTATGACCTTAAATTAGGGTATGGTCACACACAGGGCCGGGACGATGGGTAGGCGAAAGTAGGCAATGGCCTAGGGCGCCACTTCATCCCATGGAGAAAAAGGGGTGCAAAGGGCTGAGTTTTCCATTGGGGGGGTGCTTTGTCCCAGAATACCTTGTCCCAGCCCTGGTCACACAGCACTGACAAAATGCCGGTTGGATTCTAATTAAAGAATCTGACCAGTATTTGATTGTCTTTTGAACAATAGGGGATGGGTTTGGTCATCCCTCTAAGCATTAAGCTGCACATGTTCCGCCCTAAAACCAAGCAGAAGGATGTGTATATTCTAAGTTTTTTGACTGTTTTTGGATTTCAAATCCGAGCGTCAGAAAATCTGAGCCGTGTATACTACAACTCGAATCTTCTATTGAAGTGTATGGGGTAGGCTGACGGGAGGTTTTCAAAAAACAGTCTGAAAAACCGACTGAAAACCAGTGCCGTGTGGATTTACCCTTATAGTTATACAGCCTAGGGTGCTATGTGACTAATAGCATGATCTGATCACGTCTTTCCCCACCTCTTTTAATAAAACAGAATCTTTTAGGCTATGTCTACACACCACATGAAAACGGTTGGATTTTCGGCAGTTTTAGTATTTTGAAAGCCCATAGACTTTAATAGAAAAAACGATCTGTAGTCTATACAGGTCGTTTTTTTAGCTTTATGGCGCTGGCGGATTTAGGAACATGTTGTATAATATACCGCCGTTTTGCCGTCTGTTTCCCATACAATTAATTGTATGAGTCGACGGGAAAAAAACGAGAACCGACCGTGGATTTTGTAAATACAGTAACAAACACCACGGTCACACATAGAAAAAACGGTCGACTTTCTGACGGCTTTTGTCCGATGCTATGTGGACCTAGCCTTAGAATACAATAATGTGAGTTGTGCTTATTTGGTTCTCCTGGCAGTTTGTTCTATTATGTACTGAATTGGGATCCTGGGAGGCATAGAAGGAGAGTTGATTTCTCCATCTCCAACCATGGCAACTCATAGGCTATGTTCACACGGGGTAATTTCGGCACGCATTTTGCCATGTACTTGCGCTCTACGGTGAGATGTGTCCTGAAATTACGGTAATCCATAGCTCTCATAGAGAACTATGGATTACGCCTCGTCCCCCCACTTGTACAATACGATCATATTGTACTCGCAGGGCGATAAGTGACATGTCAATTACTTGCGGCGAATACGCGCCGCGAGTAATGTATGTCAATGGGGCTGGCGGGCTTACACCCCCCCTCCCACGCCGTGGGAATACACGCTTATCAGAGCGAGCTCCCGAAAGACACGATGTACTGCGGCGTGTACTCAACGTGCCGCAGTACATCGTGTGAACATAGCCATACAATGTAGCTCCAGATCCACAGTCTGATGTGCTTTAGCACATAGTGGCCCTTGTTCTGTGAGTTTGTATGTGCTACAGACTTGAGGGTAAGCTATTGTTACTTCTAGGTATCTCCACTCTAAAGTACTAACAATTAAAGTTGATCTGGAAGAGATCTGGCAGAGCAGGAATTTCACAAACTGGCTTGTGGCAAAGAAGACAATGCCTTGTTTATACTTATCTCCCCATATACTTCCATTATTTGTCTATGAAGATGAGCTATGTACTTGTTTTTGGGTGCCTGTTTGCAATGGGTGTAGCTGAAGTGCCTGAAATTAACAAATAGTTAGATATTTTTGTACCAAATATATACAGAAAAAATGTTAGAACTATATTAGCATGAACAAACCTTTATCAATTATTCAGTAACCAAATAATTAACTTTTTTTTTTCTCTTTTAAGGTCTTTCCAAGCCAAAGTTCGGCAGGGAGCGTTAACCTGCTTTCTGTCTACAATAAAATCAATTGAAAAGAAAGTTCTTTATGGCTATTGGTCTGCCTTTGTTCCAGATATGCCTGGAATAGGAAGTCCACAATCTGTCTCTTTGATGACCGTTGTACTTAAAGATTACTCTCCAAAGGTATGAGTCTTTTTGTCTGGGAAGCAGTTTCAGGCCACGTTTCCACAGCACATTTTTTTATATGTTGCGGATTCCTATTATATATAATGTAACATATTCTTCACAGATTTCAGTGCTGAATGCACATGGATTCTGCAACAATTTTTCATGAAAATGAGTCATTATTAGAAAGAAAGAAAGGAAAGATAAAAAAAAAGATAAAAAAAGATAAACAACTTCACATACCACGAGGTCCAGCTGTTTTAATTTTCTTTTTTTTTTTTCATATCAAATGTTCTCTCTTAGACCCGTGCGTGTGCCCTTCAAGTCCTGTCTGCTATTCTCGATGGTTCAAAACAATTCCTTTCCGTTGCTGATGATGCAAATGATCATAAAAGAGCTTTCACTCCTTTTTCTGTCACACTCGCTTCAAGTATACGAGAGCTGCACAGATGCCTGCTGCTAGCAGTGGTTGCTGAGTCTTCTGCACAAACGTTAACACAAATAATTAAGGTATGTTTTATGCTCTTGGTTTTTATAAGCACAGACGTACGGCCATACTCGCGGCTTCATGGCTGGAGAAAAACTATTCCCAGTAGGAGGCGGTGAAAGCCACAATGCTACATGGGAGAGGTTGCAAAAGTGCAAATTACTGATGAACAATTGCTCAAGTATCTATCCATGAAGGGATTAGTGGCTTCGTAAACAAAAACTGCACAGTGGTTAAGAACCAGTTCACACATTTGTGCAGAAAAGCCACAGCATCACCCAAGGGAGAATGCTCAAGTGCAAAAATATTGATAAACCACTCACGCCTACTATACATGGCGGGGAGTTGATGATTGCTCGTACTGTATTTAAGTTGAATAAAGATAAGGCTTATAAGGGGTGCCTGTCACATGGTTAAGTTTGATGCACTATGCTGGCTTACAACCTATTGATGATGCCCATACCATTCGATTGAGCAGGTTGCCTAACATATTTCAAGTGTCCAACACATAATACTTGAAAATGGCTCTATGCTAGAGCTGAAACGTAGCTGTATGTATTGACTTGGGTGATATAAAATCACCATTGTTGATCTGTGTCATAATGCTTCTTTTTCTATTTTGCAACACATAATACAGACACCCCCTGCTCCCCAATATTACACGGCAAAAAATCCATACTGAAAAAATATCAGGTATAATAATGGGTTGCAACCCGCTACAAGGGTCCTCATTGTCTTGTGAATCCCTAGTCTCAATAGTACAATTGAATGCTCTGTGCGCTCACCTGCGGATCCTGAATCACTGGACACCGGTGCACGGAAGAAACCACTCGGCTACTGGTATAATGTCCACGTAAAGAAAGAAAGTTATTTCGGCACTTCGGTTAAAAGCTCCAAAAACACTTATTAATCACATCCCAAAAATCGTATCAAAAGTTAAAATCTTGACGCCAAGTAATGCACATGCATCTTACGCGTTTCAGGTCCCGCCTTGGACCCTTAGACGTAGCATAGTGCGTGTGACACAATAATGTGCTTATATAGTCAAACGTCCAGAGAGCACCTGAGAATTAACTCTTAATTATCCTGAATGAAAAGAACGTAGCACAATGCAAAACGTAATGTGAATACGATATACAACGAACAAACAAAGAAAAATCCATGTATAAATGCAATTACAAGTTCAAGTACAATAGAAAGAAACACACATAATATAAACAAAAGGGAAAAAGGGGGGAAAAAAAAGAGAAAAAAAAAGAAGAGAAAAAGGAAAAAACATCTAATAAATATACATCAGGTCACTTTTATAATTTAAACCTAATGGATACCTCGTATTAAGACGGAGGGATCCAGAAGGCTTCCTCTATCCCTCAGATGCTTTAACCCAGTCACCTCCTCAATAGGTTTTTTAACCTTTTCCAATCTTTAGTACACGAAAGTTGATCCACTCTGCTAGCGTGTTTTCCCTGAAATGCCGGAGGCTCCGGATACTGATTAAGACTGGAGTGAGTGATGTCATATACATGTTCCCTAATAAGAACAGATATCATTTCTAGAATGTAAAAATTCCATGTATCTGTTAAAATTACATGCATTTACAGAAAATCATGTACACTAACGTTGAAAGTACGGCCAATTTACCTGATCTCTTATCTTATATTCTTTATTAGATACTGCTGATTTAAAACTAGCAGATTTTTGCATATATTGACAAGTGCCGCATCGTTTCTGACCGCATTTAAAACTGCCCTTTGTATGTATCCAACTAGACAACGCTGGATTAATGGAACACCTAGTAACAATACTAGGTGACAAAATGTTTCCTATTGTTTGGGATTTTTTTGCCACAAATTTACAACCTTGTTGCAATATAGATTTCAGTATGGGATCGACATATAACATAGGTAAAAAATGTTTTTATTATTTTGACAACCTGAGAAAATTGAGACTATATTGTTAGTAATGTAATGTGTTTTCCTTTTTTCCCCCTATGTTTCCTCTTATCCAATAGTGTAAACCTATCTCTTTTTTCTACTGATTGTATAGTTCTCTGAATATGATCAGCTGTGTAACCTCTGTTTAATAACCTTTGGGAAATTGTCTTTTTCTTTTTCATAATCCTCTCTATGTTTGCATGTACGTTTAGCCCTAATAAATTCCCCCTTGGGCAAATTTTGAATTACGTGTGTCTGATGGCAACTTTTGGCATGTAACAATGAATTACCTGATATCGGCTTTCTATATATAGTGCTGATTACGCATTGGTTGCCAACATCTCCTCTTAATAGTAAATCCAAAAAGGAAATCTCATTAGAATGGTATTGATATGTAAAAATCAAGTTGTCTGCATTGTTATTTAAGTATGTAATAAAATCTGGCAGGGGAAGATACGGGAAACCATCCCAAACAAAAGGGAGTCATCTATGTATAGTCCGTACCAGAATATGTGCTGACAAAAGGGATTACAATCAGTGTAGATGTACTTCTCTTCCCACCATGCAACATATATATTTGCTAATGATGGAGAAAAACAGGCACCCATCGGGCAACCTTGTACCTGTAAGTAGAAGAGATTGTCAAAACTGAAAAAATTGAGGCATAATAGAAAGGATGTCACTGTGACTATATACTGTTGTAAGTTTTCATCATAGGTGGTATACCTATTCAATTGGTATTCCAAAGCTATTAACGCTTTATCATGTGGAATTACAGTATATAGCGCAGAGATATCACATGAAATCCATAGATAGTTGTTTTCCCATTAAATTTTTTCCATATTTCTCAATACATCACTTGAGTCTTGTATATAGCTGGGAGATCTTTGGACCAAGGGCTGTAAGTATTTATCCAAAACCCTATGCCAGTCTCTCGAACATCGATCCGATGCCCGAGATAATTGGGTCTAAAAGGTGGGGGAAATTTTTCTTTATGGGTTTTAGGAAGGGCAGAAAGATCGGTACAATAGGGAAATCCACCTGTAATTGTGTCATTTGTGTGCTATTTAATACACCCAATGTGACTCCTTCCTCTAATAAAGCGTTCTAATTGCGTTTTAAATGTATCTGTTGGGTTGGAGTCTAAATTCTATATACACTTTTATCTGACAACATTATTGCAATTTCCCTAAAATAGAATCCTTATCCAAAACAGTAATGGACCCTCCCTTGTCTGAGTTCCGTATTACGATACATGGATTGTTTTTTAAATCATATAGGGCCCTTCTTTCTTTACTGCTAAGATTCTTTTGTTGTTTTTTTTATATCTATACCTGAATGTAGATCTCTAAGTTCTTGCTCAATAATATATATGAAAATCCTCCACGACAGGGGCTCTGGAATGTAGTGGATAAAAATCTTGGTTTTTATAACGATCTACAACAACATCATGAGCATGAATGACATTGTTTCTTCATTTAAGTCCTTTAGAATATTGAGGGACATTTGTTCTTTGAAATTCAAGCACTTGTATTCTGACACGAGAATTTTTTCACCACTCTGTGGATCTACATGTTGATCAATATCATATTCTTCCTGAATAGAGTAGAAATGTCTTTTTACAGTAAGGAGACGGACGAACTTGTTAACATCCTTAATTGTATTGTATAAATTAAAGTTCTTTGTTGGAACAAAATTCAGTCCTCTTCCTATGACTTTTATCTGTTCAGAAGAGAGATAGCATGCAGACAAATTGATAACAGTGATATCCTTTTCATTATTCCCTTCTAGTATCGCTTTTGTTGTTTCTGAATCTTTCGTGTTGATTGTCTTGGCGGTAGATCTCTTGTGTTTGATCCCCGCCCTACGGGTTCTTTTAAAAAAGGAGATTGTTGTTTGTACTGGCGGTTGTTGGTAGCCGATTTGGATTGTGCATTATCCTGTTGTATATGTGGTTCTTCCGTGCTTGTATTTGCATCCGAATCTGTGGTGTCAGTACGTCCTTCCGTTTCTTGTTCCTGTTCATCAGCAAAGACTGCTTTCCGTGACCTGTGGTGTTTATATCGTTTAAGTATAGATCTTGGTGATTTGACTTTGCCATTTATAAATGTAGCCAGAAGCATAGTCTTCTATGTCTCAATTAAATTTGGTTCTTTTAACCGACATAATTGTTTCTTCTAGCTTAGTGATATTTTCTTTTAGTTTTTCATCCATGATTTTAAACATTGGATCATCGACATATGGTTGAAGTGAGTTTTTCAAAGTTTTCACTGATTCATCCAATTCAGCAAGCGTTTCTTTTTCATGGCAGATTATCAGGTGCATTAATTTAAATGAGCAGTCACTCAAGATGTTATTCCATTGATTATTGAAACTTTCATCTGTTGTAAACGTAGGATATTTATTTAACCGAAGGCCTCTCTGAATCATCTGTTTGTCAGCATACGATTGTAAGGTCACACTGTCCCACCAGACTTTAATTTGTTTGGACATCAATTTCTCCAGTTCAGACATGAAACCTTAAAGTAACATTGTCCTGAACATTATGCTTGGATGTCTGTTCAAACAATTGCATAGCTTTTTGGCGTCTGGCAGGATTTTCAATAGACACAGACAAAAACTCTTCAGATTGCTCTCTGTTAGCATCCATGTTTAAATGGGATGTATAAATATTCAGATATAGGAACTTCGTTACATATAGAGCTAAGAGTAGCTTTTTTAGATGTAAGCATGATCGCAATCTTTATAATATGGCATTCAGGGAGCAGACTAAGAGCAAATGGCAGCCGATATGAAAGAAACACAGTCTCAAAAGTACAATTGAATGCTCTGTGCGCTCACCTGCGGATCCTGAATCACTGGACACCGGTGCACGGAAGAAACCACTCGGCTACTGGTATAATGTCCACGTAAAGAAAGAAAGTTATTCCGGCACTTCGGTTAAAAGTTCCAAAAACATTTATTAATCACATCCCAAAAATCGTATCAAAAGTTAAAATCTTGATGCCAAGTAATGCACACGCATCTTACGCGTTTCAGGTCCCGCCTTGGACCCTTAGACGTAGCATAGTGCGTGCGACACAATAACGTGCTAATATAGTCAAACGTCCAGAGAGCACCTGAGAATTAACTCTTAATTATCCTTAATGAAAAGAACGTAGCACAATGCAAAACGTAATGTGAATACGATATACAACGAACAAACAAAGAAAAATCCATGTATAAACGCACTATGCTACGTCTAAGGGTCCAAGGCGGGACCTGAAACGCGTAAGATGCGTGTGCATTACTTGGCGTCAAGATTTTAACTTTTGATACGATTTTTGGGATGTGATTAATAAATGTTTTTGTGAATCCCTAGACTTTGCTAGCAATTTACCAAATAATCACAGAAAAATGGATGTCATTATTTTGTAATTGGTTGTAAGCCAGAATGGTTCACCACACGTAACCATGTAACTGGCATCCTATTTAAGCCTCATCTATGTGCAGTTGTAATACTAGCAGTCAAATCCCTCATGGATAGTAGACATGCAAGTTGTTAATTTTTGCACTTGGGCAGTCTTCCCTGTATGGTACTGAGGCTTTTATGCATACTGGTGTGGACTGGTTCTTATCCACGTACAATTTTTTAAGCAATAACCCCCCTCATGGACAGGTGCTTGAGCAATTGTTTGTCAGTAATCTGCACCTGTGTAACCTCTCCCATGTAGCATTGGGGCTTTCATTACCTCCTATTGTGAACAGATTTTAGTCCAGCCATGGAGCTGTGAGTATGGCCATGTATCTGTGTTTTTAGAGAAGTAATTCCCATTTTTTTTAAATATTTTTTTTGTATAATGCTGTCAGGTTCCCTTTAATTATATTTTGTTATACTGTCAGGTGGTTTATGCTACTAAGAGGATTATGAAAAAATAATCCCCCCCCCCCCACCCAATTCTAGTATTTTACCCAAGTTCATCAACGGTTACGTCCTATTAACCAGGATTTAAGACTTTCTCCCCACTGCACAACAGATTTCACCTAGGAAAGCGCCTGTTAGCTTCAAAGACCACTGCATGTGCAATTTCACACCGGAGTTAGACTCTATGGTCATCATCACAGCAGGGGGATCAGGCCATCCAGAATGGACACTGACATTCTGTAGACACCTAGGGGAACATGTATGAAAACTGTCTAGGTCTAAGACTTTCTTTGTTGCCCATAGAAACCAATCAGAGTTCCCTTTTATTTTTTCAGAGCACCATATGAAATGAAAGGAGGGCTCTGATTGGTTGCTATGGGCAACAAAGAAAGTCTCAGACCTAGACTGTTTTCATACATGAGGCCCTTAGTGACCATCGTTTCCTGCCCACTTTGAGTCATAAGCATACCACGATTTTATATTTCTAAATATGAAAACGCCACATACGCATAGCTGTCACTCTCTCACTTGTAGGACCAACGGGTAGCGAGAAACGGGAAACTAGTACCAGGAACAGAGCAGTGACTCTCGAGCTGGGTATTCCCAGGCCGAGATATGATCATTGCGTTTTAGAAGCTTCAAACAGCTTGGCCCTGGAGGGAGGAGGATGTCAGACAAACCCAGGGGCTTGAGAGGGGTTGTCCCAGTATAGTTAAAAGTGAGGTTTTACATGAGCCCAGTGTTGACTTTCTTGGGAGGGGGTATATGCCGTATCAGGAGCATCCAGACAGGACCAGTAGGCCGCAGTCACCCCATGTGTGCCCTGCACCGAGCAAACATCAGGTAACTTAAAACATCTTGATGCTTTATTTGATTGTATTCACACACTATATGTATGTGCACCTCTGACCAGTATATATGTAGTTGTATGTTGTATGTATTGTTTATCTAGCGTGCCCCTAAGGCAACTAAATATATAAAATTTGATCCCGAACTGTTCTTTTGTCTCGGTCCACGAACCATACGTCTGTCTTCTCGGTCTCAAATATTACTCTACTGGGCAAGTTATTGACCTGAAATAACCCGTTAACAGACTTGGCTTATATCTAACCAGGAACTGGTGGCAGGATACTGGACTGGCAGAGTTTTGTTTCACCTATGCGGGTAACCAAATCTCTCTCAACCGTTCAGGGTTATGGGCGAGTGGGGTATCCTCTTGCACTCCCTGGGTTTTTCTGTGCCTGTGTGGACAGGGTTTAACTGTGGAATGGTATCTAGTTGACCTTGCGTACCCCTAGGAGGCTTGCAACTTCACAAATCCATCCCCATGTCAAACGGGGTCGGTTTCCTAACCGCTACCCTATCTGAGAGTAGGATGCATAGAGGGAGAGAAGCTAAACTTTGTGATTATATTTTTATGAGTTAATGTAAATGTTTGAGTAAAAGCAAATTAAATTTTAAAATTAGAAGTACTGCTTACCTGTCATTTGTGACTGACCGTTTGCTCTGTACACACACTGATACAGGGAATGCTGTCAATCACTGCATATGGACAGGGTCAGCGGAACTTAAAGAGGTTGTCTCACCATGCGGTTTCACAGAATTACAGGCAACTTAATAATCACATGGCCTTGTAAGGCTGTGGGGGGTACCCTAGCAGTGATAAGCCGATTTAGTTCCTCTATAACTAGCTAAGACATTATCAAGATATAAGGGCAAGAGGTTTAATCTGTGTAAACAAAGCTACAACTGCTCAGAGGAGTGAAAACAATTGCTTATCTGTAAACTAACTAATCTTGCTAGAGATAGTCTCTGCTCCCTCTGACCATAGTAACCTATGGGCAAAAAAGTGAGCTTTAGACCTAAACAGTTTTTATACATGTGGCCCTATGTATCACCGAGCTCCATTTCTCTCCCTCTATCACATACTGCACTCAGATAGGGTAGCATAAA
The DNA here is from genome assembly GCA_025379985.1 of Phyllomedusa bahiana. NCBI lineage: Eukaryota > Metazoa > Chordata > Amphibia > Anura > Hylidae > Phyllomedusa > Phyllomedusa bahiana. The sequence continues at coordinate 149,365 of JAODAL010001486.1, read as the reverse complement.
CCACCCAACAGGTGGACTTAACACATTCGGTACTGACTATTCTGTATCTATTCCAGAGTACCGCACTTGGTAATCTTGATTAGTATTTTTATTATTGATTAGTATTGTATTGATTTAGCACTTTTGAGTGGAACAGTAGTACATATGCTCCATCACTTCTCCGTTCAAACACTTGCTCACTGCATGTGTGTAGTGAGGAAGAATGGTAGACGTAGGACCCTCATTTTAGTGATTGTGGGGGTTCCAGCAGTTGGACATTTTGTCACTTGATATATGTAAATAAGCTAAAGGGAAAATAGCTAGTACTCCAGTGCCACCCATCTTGTGGTTAGGTGATAAAGCAGACACATGCAGAAAGCCAGAAGGCTGCCTGCTGAGTTGTACACAATGCTGTCCATACACTGATTGGAAATGTGGTCAATTGCGAACCACCCAGAAGTTTAATAACATTAAAGGGATGTTGCCATCTTGCATTTTCATGGCATATTGATAGCATATGCCATTAAAGTCTGATAGGTATGGGCCCAAATCGATATGCCATCAAAATTATGGGAACACTACTTATGTGATGGATCATTTTTGTTCCCCAGGTAACCCACTTTAAACTCCATTTAGACTAATCCTGGCTGACTTCATTTAATTTAATGGGACTGTCTGTATTTCAGTATTTTTAACAGCAAACATCGCTATTCAGTCTACACAATTTTTGCATTTTAAAGAGCCATCCTTGCTGAGGACAGCACAAGCTAGTGTCAGACCTGCTGTTTCCAGCGCGGTGTCCCGTATTCTGTAAGATGCTGTTGTTTTAGAGTATTTAATGCTCAAATCTGGCAGTTTTCAGCCAGAAAAGTGCCAGTTTTCAGCCAGAAAAGTGCCAGTTTTCAGCCAGAAAAGTGCCAGTTTTCAGCCAGAAAAGAGCCAGTTATCGGCCAGAAAAGTGCCAGTTTTCAGCCAGAAAAGTGCCAGTTTTCAGCCAGAAAAAGTGCCAGTTTTCAGCCAGAAAAGTGCCAGTTTTCAGCCAGAAAAGTGCCAGTTTTTCAGCCAGAAAAGTGCCAGTTTTCAGCCAGAAAAGTGCCAGTTTTCAGCCAGAAAAGTGCCAGTTTTCAGCCAGAAAAGTGCCAGTTTTCAGCCAGAAAAGTGCCAGTTTTCAGCCAGAAAAGTGCCAGTTTTCAGCCAGAAAAGTGCCAGTTTTCAGCCAGAAAGTGCCAGTTTTCAGCCAGAAAAGTGCCAGTTTTCAGCCAGAAAAGTTCCAGTTTTCACCCAGAAAAGTGCCATTTTCAGCCAGAAAAGTGCCAGTTTTCAGCCAGAAAAGTGCCAGTTTTCAGCCAGAAAAGGCCAGTTTTCAGCCAGAAAAGTGCCAGTTTTCAGCCAGAAAAGTGCCAGTTTTCAGCCAGAAAAGTGCAGTTTTTCAGCCAGAAAAGTGCCAGTTTCAGCCAGAAAAGTGCCAGTTTTCAGCCAGAAAAGTGCCAGTTTTCAGCCAGAAAAGATGCCAGTTTTCAGCCAGAAAAATGTGCCAGTTTTAGCAAAAAGTGCCTTTTCAGCCAGATAAAAGTGCCAGTTTTTCCAAGCCAGAAAAGTGCCATTTTTCGCCAGAAAAGTGCCATTTTCAGCCAAAAAAGTGCCATTTTCAGCCAAAAAGGGCCCTTTTTCAGCCAGAAAAAATGCCATTTTCAGCCAAAAAATCCATTTTTTAGCCAGAAAAGTGCCGTTTTCAGCCAGAAAAGTGCCAGTTTTCAGCCAAAAGTGCCAGTTTCAGCCCAAAAAATGCCAGTTTTCCCAGAAAAGTGCCTTTTTTAGCCAAAAAATGCCATTTTTTGCCAGAAAAGTCCAGTTTTCACCAAAAGTGCCGTTTTCAGCCGAAAAGTGCAGTTTTTTACCCAAAAAATGCCCTTTTCAGCCAGAAAAGGCCCGTTTTCAGCCAGAAAAGTGCCATTTTTTTTTGCCAAAAAGTGCCAGTTTTCAGCCAGAAAAGTGCCCCGTTTTCAGCCAGAAAAAATGCCATTTCAGCCAGAAAAAGTGCCAGTTTTTTAGCCCCAAAAAATGCCCCTTTTCAGCCAGAAAATCCAGTTTTCAGCCAGAAAAGGCCAGTTTTTTTACCAGAAAAGTCCAGTTTTCCGCCAGAAAAGGCCAGTTTTTCGCCCGAAAAGGCCAGTTTTCAGCCAAAAAGTGCCAGTTTTCAGCCCGAAAAGTCCAGTTTTCAGCCAGAAAAGTGCCGTTTTCAGCCGAAAAGTGCCAGTTTTCGCCAGAAAAGTGCCAGTTTCACCAGAAAAGGCCATTTTTTAGCCAAAAAGTGCCAGTTTTCAGCCAGAAAAGTGCCAGTTTACAGCCAGAAAAGAGCCAGTTTTAAGCCAGAAAAGTGCCAGTTTTCAGCCAGAAAAGTGCCAGTTTTCAGGCCAGAAAAGTGCCAGTTTTCAGCCAGAAAAGTGCCAGTTTTCAGCCAGAAAAGTGCCAGTTTTCAGCCAGAAAAGTGCCAGTTTTCAGCCAGAAAAGTGCCAGTTTTCAGCCAGAAAAGTGCCAGTTTTCAGCCAGAAAAGTGCCAGTTTTCAGCCAGAAAAGTGCCAGTTTTTCAGCCAGAAAAGTGCCAGTTTTCAGCCAGAAAAGTGCCAGTTATCAGCCAGAAAAGTGCCAGATTTCAGCCAGAAAAGTGCCAGTCTTCAGCCAGAAAAGTGCCAGTCTTTCAGCCAGAAAAGTGCCAGTCTTCAGCCAGAAAAGTGCCAGTCTTCAGGCAGAAAAGTGCCAGTTTTCAGCCAGAAAAGTGCCAGTTTAATTCATGACCCGCCCACCTGAGGCTAACACCTGCTCATGAGTAAGCTGGACTCATTTCTGGCTGCAACTATGTGACAGGTTCTCTTTAAAATAGGCTACTTTTAACAGCGACTACATGATAGCCAGTATAGTTGTTTTATTTATTAATTTCATACAACGAAGTCAAAACAAGTAATAAAGGTATAAAATAAATTTGTTTCTACTGAATCTGATGTTTTCCCTGTAGAAAAAAAAATAGTCACAAAATTTACGTTACAATCCTAAATGATTAAAGGTTGATAGCTTAAGTTTTTGCTTTTTTCTGTGAAATGTTAGGCTTAATTTTTAATTAATTTTTTTTTCTAAATTATTGTTTTTTGTTTATATAAGGGAAAAAAAGTTTTGGTTTTCACTTTTTTTATTTTTAACAGCAAAAATAGCACTAAAATTTTGTAATTGTCACTTTTCCATCATGGATATTTATATATAGGTGATTTATAAAGTTTTTGAGTTGTAGGGAGCAGGGTCTATAAGTTCCAGTTTGGGCTTTTAGTATATTTTTTTGGTTTTGTCTTTTTTTCTTTTCTTTTTGGTTACTTTGCCATACGTTTTATGCCCCCATAAGTCTAGTAAAGACCTTTTTGGGGTACATTTTTAGATCACTTTTTTTTCCCTCCATTTGATTTCCCCAGTAGCTGGAGATGCTTTCTTACCCCCAGTTAGAGGAAATACATTTCCTTAAGCGACTGCAGTACTGATCTGGGTCTGATAAGACCCAGCAGCTTAGGCATTTATTGAACCCTGGTGGTCATGTGACCGCGGTACATTCACATGACGTTTTGGATCCGTTTTTTGATCCGTTTTTCACTAGAAGAAAAACTAATTGAAAACAGCATTTTGAATGCGTTTTTGATGCGTTTTTCAATATGTATACACAGGTTGTAGTTTGAAAAGGTAGAATCTTTAATGTAATATACTTTACCCATATGTATGTATGTATGTATGTAAGGGTGTGTAATATACTAAATTGGCCCCCTGGAGGTCTCATTTGATCTAGAAGAACATTTTGAACTTTAGTAACCTAATGACCTACATTTTCACTTAGAGTGGAAAATGGCTAAGTTGTAGTGTAAGAGGATGCCTAATAGAGGGCGCTATAAAAGCAAGCATGTTACAGGTGTTTACTACGAAGCCTAATAGAGGGCGCTATAACGCCAAGTATTTTACATGTGTTTCAGATGAAGCCCAATAGAGGGCGCTTCCAGCATTTTTACATGTGTTTAATCTTATAAATTACTTTTTATATGTATTGAATTATATAAAAGCAGTTTTTTTTAGTATAGAATGGGTGTTTATAGAAATTATAGAAGTTTTAACTAATACATTTATTAATGTTTTAGATAGTTTATTATAGAATGTTGAGTGGTTTTAGTATTCTACTGAAACCACTCAATATTCTATAATAAATGTATTAATGTTTTAGATAAATAGTTTATTAGTTAAAACGTCTATAATTTCTATAAACACCCATTCTATACTAAAAAAACTGCTTTTATATAATTCAATACATATAAAAAGCGATTTAGAAGCTTAACCCCTTACCGCCGGAGCCAGTTTTGGCCTCTGACAGAGCCCCATTTTTTAAATCTGGCATCTTTCACTTTGTTAGAATACCTTTTTGACACTTTAACCTATCCATTTGATTCAGAGATTGTTTTCTTGTGACACATTGTGATTTAAGATAGAAAGAAATTTTGGTCCAAAAAATGCTTGTTTATTTGTGAAAAATATTAAAGTATCATGAAAAATTTACCAATTTCAAACTTCAAAAATTTCTGCATGTAGGACAGATAGTTATTCTACTCAAAGTAGTTTATAACTAGCATCTACCATATGTCTGCTGTAGTTTGGCATCATTTTTTTAAATGTCTTTTTTTATTTACGATATTAGGGGGCTTAGAAAATAAGTAGTCATTTTTCATATTTTCAAGAAAATTTGCAATATACATTTTTTTAGGGACCAGTCCAGTTCTAACGTGACTGATTGGCCTGTATGTTAGGTACCCACAGAAAGGACTTAATCTAAGAAACTACACCCTTTAAAGTATTCAAAACAGCATTTAGGAAGTTTATTAAACCATTAGGTGTTTCACAGGAATTAAAGCAAAGTGGAAGTGGAATTTAAAAATTTCACTTTTTTTGCAGATTTTCAATTTTTATACATTATTCACAAGAATACGGTAAATGTGATCAGGGAAATGCAACTTAATATTAATTCCCCAGAGTCTGCCGTTTTCAGAGATATCCCATATGTGGCCCTAGTGCGCTATTTGGCTCAACCACAAGCCCCAGAATAGGAGGAGCACCTATCGGACTCTGGGGTCTCATTTTCATTACGATATTTATTTAGGGCCATTTCAGGTTTGCGGACACCCTAAGGTGATGAAACTTAATAAACTCCCCTAAAAAGACCCCATATTGGAAACTACACCCCTTAAGGCATATATCCAGAGGTCTAGTGACTATATCGACCCCGAAGATGTTTCACAAAATTTTTTTACCGTTGGGCTGTGAAAATGAAAAAAAAAATCTGCAATTTTAGCTAAAAATGTTTAATTTTTACAAGGCATCCTGGTAAAAAACCACCCAAATTTTTGTTACGCAATTTCTTCCAAGTTCGGCAATACCCTACATGTGGGTGTAAACTGCTGTTTGGGCGCATGGCAGGGCGTATAAGGGAGGGAGTGTTATTTTGCTTGTGGAACGCAAATTTTGGTGGGGCCATGTCGCATTTACAAAGCCCCCAAAGTACCAGAACAGATGAAACCTTCCGGAAGTTGCCACATTTTGGATTCAGCCTCCCTCATGGATCTCATCAAGGGGTGTATTGCGCATTTTGGGCGCACAGGTGTTCCATAGTTTTTTTTTTGTTTTGTTTTTTTTTTTTTTGCATTGGGCTATGAAAATGAGGGGGAAAAAACGCAGTTCCGCCATTGTTTTTTGGGCTTCAATTCTACAGCGTTCGCCGTGCAGTGTAAATGATGTGATAACTTTACTTATGGGGGTCGGTCAATTGCAATGATATAGATTTTATATAGTTTTTTATGTTTTATTACTTTTACACAATAGAAATAGGTCTATAAAAAGTTGCGTTTTTATATTGTCCTGTTCTTAAAGCCATAACTTTTTCAGTTTTCTGTATTTGGAGCTGATTATGGGCTTGTTTTTGTGGGATGAGTTGAAGTTTTTATTAGTACCATTATGGGGGGCATATGCCGCTTTGATCACCTTTTATTAAGGTTTTTGTGAGGCAGTTTGAACAAAATACAGCATTCCTGGTATTGTTTTTTATTTTTATTTTTTATAGCGGTCACCATGCAGTATAACTGACATACTACTATTACTCACCAGGTCGATACAGTTACAGTGATACCAAATTTTTTTTTTTTTTTTTTTATGTTTTACTTCTTTTACACAATAAAAACACTTTTATTCAAAAAGGAAAACACGTTTTTGCATCGCCATAGTCTGAGAGCCATAATTTTTTATTTTTCTGTGTACGGAGCTGTGTAGGGGCTTGTTTTTGGGGGAAATGAGTTGACTTTTTTTATTGGTGTCATTTTTGGGGGACAAGATTTTTTTATCAGTTTTTAAAATCCGTTTTTTTGGAAGGGAGGGTGAAGAAAATACTCAATCCTAGTAGTGTTTTTTATTTTTATTTTTAACAGCGCTCACTGTGCAGTATCCATGACCAGTTAGCTTTACTATCTGGGTAAATACGATTACGGTGATAGCCAATTTATATTGTTTTTTTTTTTTAAATTTTAAGCACTTTAAAAAAAAAAAAAGCGTTTTTATTGTGTTAAATAATATTTATGCATAGCTGTCTTGTGAGAGCCATAACATTATTATTTTCCCGTATACAGAGACGTGTAAGGACTTGTTTTTTGTGTAATGAACTGACGTTTTAATTGGTACAACTTTGGCGTTTATATGAGTTTTTGATCGCTTTTTATTCCATTTTATGTGCTGCAGGATGTACAAAAATCGCAATTCTGTGACTTTTTTTGTTTTTTACGGCGTTCACCGTACAGGTTAGTTAATCTTTTTTGGGGAGATTGGCGTTTGTAAAGGGGAAAAGGGCGGTGTACGTGTTTTAATTTTATTTTTTGTGTTTGTGTTTTTTCTTTTTTTTACTTTTTTCACTTTTTCAAATTTTTTTTACTTTTTCAAATTTTTTTTACTTTACTTTTCCCCAGTGGGGATTTGTAACAGCAAATCCCCACTGGGGAAAAGCAATCGTTAGATTGCTGTTTGAATAGGAGACCTGTGCACAGCGTTACCCGGGTGTGTACAGTCGACATGGCAACTACTGAAACCATGCCCACAATGCATTGTGGCATGGTGACGTCACCGACTAACCCGGAAAGCGCACTCCATTGTTTCCTATGGGGATTTCACTTGCGTAAAACACAAGTAGAATTGAAATGCCAATTCTTAAAACTGATCCGAAAAATGCATTGAAAAGACGACAGTTAACACACATCGGTGATCACTCGTTTGAACGGAGATGCGTGTTTTACATTGAAAACCAATGTAAATCACACTGCACATTGTTAGATATGTTTTTTGGATAGTTTTGGTCCAAAAAAAGGAACAAAAAACGTTTCTAAAAAATGTTGTGTGAACAGACCCTTAGGTAGGAAGCAGATGGGCTTCCTACCTGTTAGGGTATCCAGCACTAATTGAGCACTGTATACACAGCGATCGAGAAGCCAGGGACCATCCCTGTCTTCTCGGTGGAGAAGCCAGCTCTCCACCTTCGCAGCTGAATAATTAGGATATGTTCACACTGCGTGTTTTGGGCCGTTTTCTTACCATGTTTAATGCGCTGAAAAACGGCCCAAAATCAGCCTCAAACAAGCTTCAAATTTTCCTTCATTGAATATAATGTAAAATACACCATGTCGTTCACACGAAGCGTATTTCACAAGCATAATTGCGAGCTGTTTTTTGGACGCAATTGCTTGTGCAATTATTATATCGGATTTTACACACAAAAAGTCAAATGTATATAACATATATATATATATAGCCATTAACAATAACTTACATTTTTTTTTTGCCAGTGCCTTGCAAATTTGGTGTCCAATGCACCATATCATCGGCTAAAAGGTGGCCTACTCACTAGAGTCTGGAACCACATTAAACCTTACATTCGTAATAAAGGTATGTGCAGTAACCATCATCAAAAATATTTCATAATTGGTGTTAACATAGTTTGCTATTCTGTCAATAGATAATGATATACATAAAGTTGAAACCAGAGATTTACATACACTGTATAAAAAAACTAATATGCATGTTTTTCTCACTGTATAAATAATTTTGGTAATTCTAATTGACCTAAAACGGGTAAGATTTATTCTGATTTCATGTCAGGTAGTGAGAAAAACATGCATAGGTGTCTGTATGTAAACTTCTGGTTTGGCAACAGAAGGGGCACCTACATAATATTTATTATGTTATGGCTGATCTGCATATGTATGTGTAAATATATACAATGGGGAAAAAAGTATTTAGTCAGCCACCAACTGTGCGAGATCTCCCACTTAAAAGATGAGAGAGGCCTGTAATTGACATCATAGGTAGACCTCAACTATGAGAGACAAAATGAGAAAACAAATCCAGGAACTCACATTGTCTGATTTGGAAAGAATTAGCACATTATGGTGGAAAATAAGTATTTGGTTAATAACAAAAGTTAATCTCAATACTTTGTTATATATCCTTTGTTGGCAATGACAGAGGTCAAACGTTTTCTGTAAGTCTTCACAAGGTTGGCACACACTGTTGCACGGACTTTCAACTTCCTCCAAAGGTTTTCCATGGGGTTGAGAACTGGAGACTGGCTAGGCCACTCCAGGACCTTGAAATGCTTCTTACGAAGCCACTCATTCGTTGCCCTGACGGTGTGCTTGGGATCATTGTCATGCTGAAAGACCCAGCCATGTTTCATCTTCAATGCCCTTGCTAATGGAAGGAGGTTTGCACTCAAAATCCAACAATGCATTTCCACATTCATTCTTTCATGTACAGAGATCAGCCATCCTGGTCTGCAGAAAAACAGCCCCAATGCATGATGTTGCCACCCCCATGCTTCACAGTAGGTATGGTGTTCTTTGGATGCAACTCAGCATCCTCTCTCCTCCAAACACGACGAGTTGTGTTTCTACCAATCAGTTCTACTTTGGTTTCATCTGACCATATGACATTCTCCCAATACTCCTCTGGATCATCCAAATGCTCTCTAGCAAACTTCAGACACGCCCGGACATGTACTGGCTTAAGTAGGGGGGACATGTCTGGCACTGCAGGGTCTGAGTCCCTGGCGGCGTAGTGTGTTACTGATGGTAGACTTTGTTACGTTGGTCCAGGCTCTCTGCAAGTCATTCACTAGGTCCCCCGTGTGGTTCTAGGATTTTTGCTCACTGTTCTTGTGATCATTTTGACCCCACGGGGGGAGATATTGCGTGGAGCCCCAGATTGAGTGAGATTATCAGTGGTCTTGTATGTCTTCCATTTTCTAATTATTGCTCCCACAGTTGATTTCTTCACACCAAGCTGCTTGCCTATTGCAGATTCAGTCTTACCGGCCTGATGCAGGGCTACAATTTTGTTTCTTGTGTCGTTCGACAGCTCTTTGGTCTTCACCATAGTGGAATTTGGAGTGTGACTGTTTGAAGTTGTGGACAGGTGTCTTTTATACTGATAACAAGTTTCCTTTCTGTTGCTCACATGCCCATTGTAAATGTGTTTAGTGGTGGACAGTGGTCATCTTGGGCATTACATGCAAAATAGAAGCAAAACAGATGGTGCTCCTCTAGTGCAATAAACCCACAAAAAATGAAAATGTAATTGATTAGTTAAGTATTGGTTAGTGAAGAGTTGTGCAGTAATTAGAGGCACATCTCTCTGTAGTGCATAGTAAGCTAAAAACTTTATCAAAGTAAAACATGGGGAACTCGATGCATTCGGGCGTTTTTCGGGAGTTAGAAAGAACAGGAACAGCTGTTAGATTAAATAAATAAATAAATTGACTAATCCATATTGGATAGTAACAGGCTCACTATGTACCAGACAAAAGAACCGCACGGAGTGAATAGGTGGCACCTGGTAAGAATTTGGATTTTTGTACTTAAAGTAAAATCCTTTTCTCATCGGATTAATTGAGGGACACAGCACCTTGGGTATCGGCCCTCGCCCTAGGAGGCTGACACTAGACGGAACCAAACGTGTTGGATCCGCCAAGATGGACGATATCCCACCTGCTGATGACAGGCTAATTAGTTGGTACAAAAGCTGTGGAAGGAACGTCAAACCGTAGCCCGAAGAGCGGTACACTAGAGTCTAGGGAAAAAAATCCCAAAGAAAAGAGAAAGGGAGGGACCTGTGTTCCCCAATGAATCCAATGAGAAAAGGATTTTAAGGTAAGTATGAAAAACTGAATTTCTTATCAATATCATTGGGGGACACAACACCTTGGGATGTCCAAAAGCAGACCCTTTGAGACTGAGGAAAAAAATCTGATGCAAAGAAAAAAACTCCACCAGCAGTGTCCTTGTTTAGAACACTGCTGCCTGGGAAACCTTACGACTGAAGCTTGCGTCAGCCGAGGCCAAGATGTGGATTTGGAAGAACTTAGAAAACGTGTGGACCGAATCCCAGGTAGGCACTTTGCAAAACTGCAGAGCCGAAGCTTGATGACAAAAAGCCCAGGAAGCACCAACTGCCTGCGTGGAATGGGCGGTGCCCCGAAAAAGGGTGAGTTTCTCCACTAGACCGATAGGCCTCAGAAATCACAGTAAATATGCAGTAAAATGATGCGCAGGAAAATATCTCTCAATCGCCATAGATAAGACAAAACAGAGAAACTTACGTATACATAAGGGCAAAACGATGTCACAGTAGCCTGAACCATCCCTAACCTACCAAATGCAGGAAAAATCACCCTGATAAAGGCGCCCCTGCCTGGAGCCTGACTCTAAATTAGAAAGGACCTATACTAGCCTCCAGTCTAGTCCCAACATGTTTCGATCAGCCTCTACGTTCAAGAGGGGTTACATATATACACTCACCGGCCACTTTATCAGGTACACCTGTCCAACTGCTCGTTAACACTTAATTTCTAATCAGCCAATCACATGGCGGCAACTCAGTGCATTTAGGCATGTAGACATGGTCAAGACAATCTCCTGCAGTTCAAACCGAGCATCAGTATGGGGAAGAAAGGGGATTTGAGTGCCTTTGAACGTGGCATGGTTGTTGGTGCCAGAAGGGCTGGTCTGAGTATTTCAGAAACTGCTGATCTCCTGGGATTTTCACGCACAACCATCTCTAGGGTTTACAGAGAATGGTCCGAAAAAAAAAACATCCAGTGAGCGGCAGTCCTGTGGGCGGAAATGCCTTGTTGATGCCAGAGGTCAAAGGAGAATGGGCAGACTGGTTAGAGCTGATAGAAAGGCAGCAGTGACTCAAATAGCCACCCGTTACAAACAATGTAGGCAGAAGAGCATCTCTGAACGAACAGTCCGGCGCACTTTGAGGCAGATGGGCTACAGCAGCAGAAGACCACACCGGGTGCCACTCCTTCAGCTAAGAACAGGAAACTGAGGCTCCAATTTGCCCAAGCCTCATCGAAATTGGACAGTAGAAGATTGGAAAAACGTTGCCTGGTCTGATGAGTCTCGATTTCTGCTGCGACATTCGGATGGTAGGGTCAGAATTTGGCGTCAACAACATGAAAGCATGGATCCATCCTGCCTTGTATCAATGGTTCAGGCTGGTGGTGGTGGTGTCATGGTGTGGGGAATATTTTCTTGGCACTCTTTGGGCCCCTTGGTACCAATTGAGCATCGTTGCAACGCCACAGCCTACCTGAGTATTGTTGCTGATCATGTCCATCCCTTTATGACCACAATGTACCCAACATCTGATGGCTACTTTCAGCAGGATAATGCGCCATGTCATAAAGCTCGAATCATCTCAGACTGGTTTCTTGAACATGAGGAATGCTTCCAGCACCTTGTTGAATCTATGCCACGAAGAATTGAGGCAGTTCTGAAGGCAAAAGGGGGTCCAACCCGTTACTAGCATGGTGTACCTAATAAAGTGGCCGGTGAGTGTATGTCAAACAAAGATGTGCCATCCTGGATGAGCTGCACTACCTGAGCAACTTCTGTGGGTTGTAGACACTGCCTTATGCTACCTTTAGGGGTGAGAACAATGACAAAATGCAAAAAGGATGAGAACAGAGAGAGATTCTGTGGTCACCACCTGCAGAAACACTTTTATAGGGGTTGTTTTGCTAATTGCCTATTATTTCTACCTTTTGTCTATTCCATTTCAGCAGGATACATTGATTCAAAGTTTGACAGGTTGATTTCACAGAAGTGTGATTGACTTGGAGTTACAAAGTGTTGTTTAAGAGTTCTCTTTTTTTGAGCACTGATCTATAGTATGTATATATATTTTTAGGTTTGTGTATGTATGTATGTGTGTGTATGTATGTACATGTGGTGGAAGGCAGGTATGTGCCAAGCAGACTTCTGTTTTCAATCCCAAAGATGTCAAGTGGGCCAATCTGGCAGTACATTTCAGACTTTACATCTAGCTGAATTGCAGCAGGAGAACTGCAATGTATGTACCACCGAAGTCTCAGCAGCTCGGTGGATTAAAAGAGCATTTTTAGTCAGTGACCGCAGTTTACTTACGTGTGTGTAGTTAGTATAGCTGCCATGCAGCTTAAATGGGCTATTTTCCAGGATGGCTGTAGCGAGGATGAAAGGCTGTTTCCACAGTCCGATACAGGTTTTACTGGACCTCTTGAGGCCTTTTAAGCCTGCTTCTCTCAGACTTCAGGTAAAGAGTGTAAACCTGTGTTTTGCCATTTTGCCATCAGTATGCTGCAGGACTAATTCACCATTTCACGGTTGTATATGAAATCTATGACTTGATTAAACTGAAGATAAGCTGTATTTTTTTGGTGTTGGACGTTGAGCAGCTGCTGTAAAGCCTCCTGCTGGGATGTTTTTGTGTTGCTGCTTTTGTTTTTCTGCCGTGGTGTAATAAGACCCTATTTGAAACCCGTCTGTGTCTACCATTTGTCCAGCTACTATCCCACTAATAAATATATATGTGTATGTAAACAGTTGAAACCAGAAGTTTATATACGCTATATTAAAAGACACGTGCATGAAATCAGAATAAGCCTTACCCGTTTTAGGTCATTAAGGATTACCAAAGTTATTTATATTTGCCAAATGCCAGAATCATGCGAGAAAGAGAATTTAAGGCATTTTTATTACTTTCTGCAAAGTCCAAAGTTTACATACATTTCATTAGTATTTGGTAGCATTGTCCTTAAACTGTATAACTTGGGACAAACGTTTTGGATATCCTTCCGCAAGCTTCTCACAAGAGTTGGTAGGAGTTTTGGCCCATTGCTCCTGACAGAACTGATGTAATTAAGCCATGTTTGCCCATAAATTTTCAATAGTATTGAGATCAGGACTTTTATGATGGCCACCTCAAAACATTGACTTGGTTATCCTTAAGCCACTTTGTAATCAGTTTGGCAGTATGCTTCAGGTTATTGTCCATTTGGAAGACTATTATCCCCCAAGATTTAACTTCCTGGCTGATGTCTTGAGATGTTGCTTCAGTATTGTCACATATTCTTCTTTTCTCATGCTGCAATCTATTTAGTGAAGTGCACCAGTCCCTCCTGCAGCAAAACAACCCCGCAACATGATGCTGCCATCCCTGTATTTCCTAGTTGGGATGGTGTTCTTAGGTTTCCAAGCTTCTCTCGTTCTACGGCAAACTTAACGATGGTCACTATGGCCAAGCATTTCAATTTTAGTTTCGTCAGACCACAGGACATGTCTCCAAAAATGTAGGTCTTTGTTCCTGTTGCAAACATTAATGTAGCTTTTATGTGTTTATTTTGGAATAATGGCTTCTTCCTGGCAGAGTGGCATTTCAGCCCATGTTAATACAGTACTCGTTTCACTGTGGATAATGACACAATCTTACCAGCTTCCGCCAGCATCTTCACAAGGTCTTTTGCTTTTGTTCTTGGATTGATATGCACATGCCGGGCCAAAGCACATTCATCTCTGGGACACAGAACCTGTCTGCTTCCGGCGTGGTATGATGGCTAGACAGTCCCATCTTGTTTGTACTTCCATATAATTGTACAGATGAACGAGGCACCTTCAGGTATCTGAAATTGTACCCAAGGATGATCCAGAGTTGTGCAAGTCTACAGTTCTCTTGCTGATATCTTGGCTGATTTCTTTAGACTTTCCCATGATGTTACACACAGAATCAGTGTGTTTCTGGTGTGCTTTAAAATACATACACAGGTGTGTCAAAGACATGACATCATCATATGAGCTGTCCCAAATTGTTTAAAGACATATTAAACCTAGTGTATGTAAACGTTTGACTTTGTAGAGAGTAATAAAAATGCCTTAAAAAATTCTCTCATATTATTCTGGCATTTGGAAAATATAAATAATTTTGGTAATCCTAGTTGACCTAAAACGGGTAAGGTTTATTCTGATTTCATTTCAGTGAGAAAACCATGCTTGTGTGCATATGTATGTATAGGCATGTGTATGTATATATATTTTACACACACCGTGAGTTCTCCTTTTTCCTGATCCATTTACCTTGAGCGGGAGGCAGGCATAGGCAGAATGCTTGACATTTCAGATTAGACAGGTAGTGGGTAGTGTCTGGTTCCCTGACCTTTTTCCCTTTGTGATGTCTTTTCCCTACCTTCCTTGTCTGGATGTTTATATCTGGTCACATCACCAGAATTAGATTCTTTTGAATTTATGACAACTTAGATTTTTTTTATTTTTTTGGTTCTACTTGCTTCTTTTAATAGACAGGTGCCATTTAGTTATTGTCGCTCACTTCACCTCATTTTAATGTTATGGCTGTTTAGTGGATATACTTTTTTCTTTTTTATTTTACATCTCATTGTATTTTTTTTCCTTTTGTAGATGTGAATGTTCGTGTCTCCAGCCTTACATTACTGGGTGCTATTGTATCTGCTCAGACACCTTTACCTGAGGTGCAAATTCTTCTGCAACAACCAGTTGTTTCACTGCTGCCAAATGGGGGGCCTGCAGCCATCTCTAGGCTCAGTGACCCAGACTGGTGGAGGAAAGATACTCTTCTGGAACCAGAAGGGAGAGCTAGCCTTCAATCTGATCAGTCACAGTTGGAGTCCTGCTGGCTAGTACGGTTGTGCATCTCATTGGTAGTCAATCCAAGAGAAGACTCTTACTCTGATAGTGATGTCAGTTCCACAACTATTCTTCAATATGAACCCTCTCCTGTTCGACTTGAAGCCCTGCAGGTGTGACTTATGTGAATTATTTTGTAAACCAGTCTGTTAAAATGAAACATTAATTTGTTTTTGTTGCTAAAGAAGTGCCACTTAGGGTAAGTCCATATGGCAAGGGTTTCCAGTCTGATTTTCAGATGGTTTTCGGATTTGAAAAAAGACTGTCAACCATCCACGTATATGTCAAATAAAAATCCAGCTCGGATTTCAAATCCGAAAACGGTCAAACAAAACTTGAAACGTACGTTTTTCCACCTGGTTTTAGGGCACAAAATGTACTGTTCAATGTTTAGAGGGACGTCCAAATCTGCAAACCATGGACAGAAACTATCCCTCTTAATGTTCAAAAGATGATAAAATACCAGTTGAATTCTTCAGAATCCGACCAGTATTTTGTCAGTGCTGTGTGGCCGTGCTCTTAGAAATTGCATGACCTGGTAGATCAGAATGTTTTGCAACTGGCTGTTCTACAATATGTAAGCAGCCACAAGATCAACACTTCAATACTGCCCCTATACTATTAAAATTTTAGTTGTAAAGGAGTTCCCCTACAATGGAACATTTATCACTTTTCCACAGGACCGGTGATAAGGCTCTCATCGCTGTGCCACCCATTTTGAATAGAGTAGTATCCAGCATGGCTTACCAGGGATTTTTTTTTTTTAATTCCTTCTCATTGAGGGTGTACATTGAGATGGAGCTTAAATAATGGACCAGAAACATGACGTTCATAGTCTATGAGACTGATGGAAACAGTCGTGGACTGTACTCTGCTGTCTCTCTGTCCCTTAGACTTTGAATGGAGTGGTGTCATGACCGCCTCACCATTAAAGCTGGGTGAAGGAGGATGAACAGGGGCACCAGATCCTCCTCCTAGTGATCAGATGGTGTGCCAGTGGTGAAACACCTGGTGATCAGAGCTACTCACTGTCCAGTCCTGGATAGATGTGTATGATATGTGTTAATTCTGGAATTGTATTCACACTGCTGCTTATCATGCATTAGATTGGGAGAAGTATAATGTTGTACCGTGTTAGCCATAGAAAGTAGTAGAAGAGTGAAGAAATCCGGCGATACCTTTTTGCGGCTAACTGAGTATAATTGATGGTCAGCTTTCGAGCGTACGAGCTCCCTTCTTCAGACATGATGTTGGCCTCAAAAAGGTTTTGCCTGATTTCTTCACTCTTCTATTATATTGGGAGATAAAGACTCACTTGCAAAATGTTATTTATCCACTATATAGGTGCTGGCCCGTCTTGTTAAAGGATACTTCAGTATGGCACAGAGTTATCTCATGGAGCTGGGTGAGGTGGCCTGCAAGTGTATGCAAGAAACAGATGCATCAATACAGCTGCATGGTGCTAAGGTAAAAAAGTGTGTTTTTGTTTGTTCCTATGTTTGCACATACAAATTTCAGGGTGTTTGTTCATTAAAGGGCCACTAAGCTTTGAAATAGGAATAAAAAAAAGGATATGAAAAAATAATGAAATCTTGCAGGAAAGAAATATCTCCTTCCATCCAGACTCTTCCATAGTCTTTTTTTTTTTTTGTTTAAAGGGGTTGTCTCGCTACAAAGAATAGCTTTCAAATTGTAGGGAACACAAAATAAAGACATTTTTCAAATATATTGCATTGTTCCTCTGTTTTCCCTAAGGAGATACAAGTGAATTTATTACCTTGGTGGCTATTTCAGTTCCCTCAGTAACAGACCTGTAAACAAATCTCCCCAGGCTGTTTGTTCAATGAGATAACAGAGAGTGAGTCATCACACAGGTCAGCAGTGTCAGTCAGTGTCCTGTGCTGCCAGCCAGTAAAAAACTTGATTTATCTCAAGTAAACAGCTCTGTAATTAGGGCTTTTGTTTTTGGGATCAGATAAGAGTCCTGGGAGTAGTTTGAGAAGCTAATCTAATCTAATTAGCATCTGAAAGCACAATGGAGCTGTACAAGCAAGGAGTTTATGCAAATTAGTCTGAACCAGGAAGTGACAGAGAATTTCTTTCATGCATTCTTTGAAACCCTGTGGGGAGACAACTCCTTTAACTGTTTCTTTATTGAAAAGGTTTTATACAAACATATATGCAGTACATCAGAATAAAACATGAATCATAGTGCAAATTGTATGAACAGGAACATACATCAAGGATCTATTTGTATTGCATTAATATAGCTATATGTAAGAAGGAATAAATATGTTCCAGACAATCAAAATCATGGGACTATGCTCACCTCTAATCTTGGTCCTTTCGATATTAGGAACAAGACTCTTAACTGCATAGATTCACACTGGACACGAAACATTGGGGAAAGGAAATTGGGAGGGAGAGAGAGAAAAAAAAAAAAACTAGGAGAGCTAAAGCGTGGCCTTTCAATGTGTGTTACTCATAAGTGACTTGAAGGACAGTATCCAACCAACTACTTAGGGGTCCTCACTTGCAATATATACATCCCACAGTGACCATACACTATAAAACTCATCCAATGTATTGTTTAGGGAAGCTGTCAAGTACTCCATATGCCGAAAGTTCTTAATTCTCTGAATCAAGTCTAGCTTAGATGGGGAATCTCTCCTCTTCCTGAAGAGGGAGATCAGACACCTCGCCGCAGTAAGTATGTGTATGATCATTTTCAGTTTACATTTTTGAACAGGGGTCGTTGTTAGATTTGGTAAATAGAATAGGGGATCCAACGGTGCTCTCATCCCCGTAATACCTGTAATGAGAGATTTCACTATTTTCCACAAGTTGCGTAAACTGGAGCACTCCCAAAAAATATGGAAGATGTGTCCAGAAGCTTTGCCACATCTCCAGCATATGTCTGGAAGATTTGGGTAAATTTTGTGTAATACTGAAGGAGTGTAATACCACATCAATAATATCTTATATTGGTTTTCCCTGTAGAGATTACAGCGAGATGTCGGAGCTGCCCTCCTCCAAATTATACGCCATTCCTCTTCCGTTACATCCCGCCGGGCGAAACGCTCCCACCTTGCCATGTAGTCATGTTTATTGAACTTCTCTGGGGGTGGACTAGAAAGAATGGAGTAGATTTCTGAGATTAAACCTCTGGTTGATTTATTTGATCTGCAAATCAACTCAAATGGTATGGTAGTGAGATTGTAAGGGATCCCATAGTCTTATGTAGGAAATGTGTAATTTGTAAGTATGAGAATCGACAAGACTCTGGCAGGGAGAATTTAGATTGTAACTTCTCAAAGGTCATGACCCGTCTAGAAGAGGGGTCCACCAGATCCGCTGCGTGAAAGAGCTTATTATCGAACCAGATCTTCATGGCGGGGTTGTTTATGCCCATCACAAAGGCCGGGTTGAACAAGGAGGTCATGCCTGAGGAGGGTGAGCTGAGATTAAAGGCTCTCGCACATTTCCTCCAAATATCTCTCGTTATTGTCATGGGGCCCAGTAAGGTCTCTTTTGATGATATA
Source organism: Phyllomedusa bahiana (assembly GCA_025379985.1). Classification (NCBI taxonomy): domain Eukaryota; kingdom Metazoa; phylum Chordata; class Amphibia; order Anura; family Hylidae; genus Phyllomedusa; species Phyllomedusa bahiana. The sequence goes on along the minus strand of JAODAL010001486.1, from coordinate 130,755 downwards.
GAGGGGGTGTTCCATAATGGGGAATTCGGGTGGACAGGTGCCATCCATAGTTTCTCCAATTCGCCCCAACGAGAGTAGGACAGAATGGAGGAACACGCTGGGACGCGGTGTAGTTGGGCAGCCCAGTAATACTTTAAAACATCTGGAACTCCAAGCCGCCCCCCCCCCCGTCCCTTTTTGCCAGGAGTACTGATTTTCTGATACGATGTCTCCCATATGCCCAGATAAATTTTAAGATGGAAGCCTGGAGGGTTTTAAGATCTTTTAGGGGGATTGATATTGGAAGTGTTTCGAATAAGTATAATATTTTGGGTATAATGGTCATCTTTATTGCAGAGATTCGCCCAAACCATGACAGAGGCAAATTCCTCCATCTTTGTAAATAAACGCGGATCTCATCATATAGTTTAGGGAAGTTCAGTCCGTATAATGAGTGAAAATTTTTCGTAAGGTTTACTCCTAAATACTTTATGGACCTGGTTTTCCAATTGTATTGATAATTTGCCTGTAGAGAATCTAGTTCACTTTGGCCTATATTTATAGGTAGTGCTTCCGTTTTGGCTGTATTTATCTTGTAACCCAAATTTCCTGAAAGGATCGTAAGAGGGAATGAAGGTTAGGCAGAGTGATATGCAGAGACGTAAGTGTCAGGAGAATATCGTCTGCGAAAAGTGATAATTTATAATTAGTGTTTTTAATGGTAACTCCTTTTATGTCCGGATTGAGACGTATGGCTGAGGCCAGTGGCTCCACACATAGTACAAACAATAATGGGGACAATGGACACCCTTGTCTAGTGCCATTAGCCAGGTTGATTATCGGAGATGTCGTGTGTGGCAGTTTTATAGTAGCTGTTGGGGTGGAATACAGTACCTTTAGTCCTTCCACAAAAGGGCCAGAAAAACCAAAGTTCCCAAATGTTGCCAACATATAGTTCCAATTCAGTCTATCAAATGCCTTTTCGGCATCAAGGCTAAGTACCAGGCCCGAAGAATTCATTCTATTAAGTGCATCTATAAGGTCGATCGCCCTCCTTGTATTGTCTCCGCCTTGACGGCATAGGACAAACCCTACTTGGTCCTTATGTATCAATCTAGGCAATCATATCGCTAAACGATCCGCTAGAATTTTTGTGAATATTTTCAGGTCTGTGTTAAGCAGGGCGATCGGCCTGTAGTTGGCTACCTCTGTAGGATCTTTGTCTGGCTTTGGTATTAAAGTTATGTACGCATGTAAAAAACTTTTTGGCACCACAGTGCCCCCCAAGATGGAATTGTATAATTGTAGTTGATAAGGAGCTAATTGAGGGGCGTAAGTCTGATAATAGAGGTTCGTCAGGCCATCAGGTCCTGGAGCCTTACCCTTTCGCAGATTTTTTAGCGCCGTCTCAAGTTCCTCCTGTGCAATAGGTGCATTTAGGGCCTCCCTGGCTTCTGACGGGAGTGTAGGAAGGTGACATTTGTTAAAAAATTGCTGGTATGCTTGCTCTCTCTCTCCTGGGGAGGAAGACAAGGGTTCAGGGAGGGAGTACAGTTTTGAGAAGTACCTATGAAATAATTTTGCCACTTCCTCTGGGTCATGGGTAATATGGCCTGTATTGGATTTTAAGGCGTGGGGTTGTCTGCGCAAGGTGTCCTCTCTAAGTTGTTTGGCCAACAGAGAATGGGCATTGTTGCCTTTTTCGTAATAACACTGCCTAGAAAAAAAACCAGGAGTTTCTCTGTTTTCCCGATCGCCAGAGCCTTTAGTTGTGACCTTAAGTCTAATATCTTTCTTAGTTTGGCTTTGGACGGGCGTGAACCTAGAGATGACTCCAGCACTGCCAATTGAGATTGCACCTGTACCGCTTGTAGTTTTGCATCTCGTTTAAGCCTTGAGCCAATGGCAATACAATTACCTCTGATAACGGCTTTGTGGGCCTCCCATAGCATAAATGGGGATGAACAGATCCATTGTTGTTGGCAAAATATTCCGTTAAGTGGGTCCTAAGTTGCTCGCGTGTGTGAGGGTTTTTTAATTAGGTACTCATTCAGTCTCCAGTGACATCTGCGGATGTGACTATAGTCAGACCGAAAGGATACTGTTATAGGAGCGTGGTCCGACCAGGTGATATGTCCAATGTCAGCCGTTGCCATACGTCTCAATGCAGGTACATTCCCTAGGAAATAATCGATCCTGGAGTGCGATTTGTGTGGCGGGGAAAAGAAGGTATAACTACGTTCTGTGGGGTGCGCAATTCTCCACATTTCGAATAGACCAAAACGCCTGATCAATTTTCTAAATTGTTTAGAAAGTCTAGTTTGGGTGGAGTCAGGTTGGTTACGACATAAATGGAGCCTATCATAGTGTTCAGAAAAGGCCAAATTAAAGTCCCCTCCTATTAATAGCATAGACGAGGATAAGCGCTGCAATTTGAGGAGAACCCTCTTGAGGAACCGCAGCTGAGACTGGTTCGGGGCATATATATTGCAGATGGTGATTGGAGCCCCCATGTATGATGATAAATCTACCCTGCTCATGTAATATAGATTTAGTAATTTGGAACGGACAGGTCGCAGAGATCATTATCGCCACTCCTGCTCTTTTACGTTCTTGGGATGCAATATAAGAGACCGGGTAGTACTTTTTGAAGAAATTAAGGTTACCTGATTTATTGAAATGGGTTTCTTGAAGAAACACAATCTCCGCCTTAGAAGTTTTAAGTTCAGTTAGGAGGAGTCTACGTTTCTGCATTGAGTTGAGGCCCTTGACATTAAAGGGAAAAGAAAAACCTTAAACCATAGTGAAAGGAAAGTTTATCCCGCTGAGGGTATAGCCCCCTGTTGAAAAAAAAAGGCGCTGGCTCTCAAAGGGGGTTGGGGGAGGAAAAAATCGAGGGGAAAGGGGTGTGTAAAATTTTAAGGACTGAGCTGGGGAAATTTTTTGTTTAACCTGAACAAACGGGAAATGCCCCCCGGGGAAAAGGTTAAAAAAAAGGGGTTTTTCCCCAATTTGGGGGAAAAAAAAGCAGTAATGGAAGAAAAATTGCTCTCTCGATGGGTAGACCCCCCTCATTTTTTCCCCATCAAAATTTAAACCCCCTTTGTGTGGGGTAACGGGTGTCCCTAAAAAAACCCACCAACTAGGGGCCCCAAAACCGATACCAATATTTTCCCGCTAGTAGAAATAGCTTTTTAGCTAAAATTTTAATTCTCAAAAAGGGGGGGGGGGGGGGAAGGGTTTGGAGGAGAGCGAGAGCGTGAGAAATGGGGAAGGAGGCTTTTTAAAAAAGGGTTATCTCACTCACCCCACCATCCCCGCAAACCACCAAAAGCAAGCAATGCTTTACATAGGGGGCGGTTTAAAATTAAAACACTTTAGGTAATGAAAAACCCAACCGGGAAAATTTGGGAAAAAAATTTATGACTGGCGTGGGGAGAACTATACAGACAGAATAGGATGAATGTCCCTCAAGGGAAAAAAAATTTTTTCATTCCCCTAACTTTTTTAAATTTTTTCCAATTTTTTTAAAAAAAAAAAAATAGAAACTTCGCTCAAATATAGCACATCAAGGACCGTCGGCGATCAAATACAACAACAAATCAGATGTCCTTTACCGCTGCCTTCAAGTGGGTGAAGAAGGACCTTGTCTTGTAAAAGGGCCCTTCCCCTGGGGTCTTAATTTTTGGTTTCTTTTTGGGTAGAAACTGGTATTTTTTCCAGACGGCTGGGACGTCGGGGGGAGAACCCCCACCTCCCAATCAGGTAAGTCCAGGGGGCAAGGGAAATCCAGTGTTGAGCAAATTGGGCGAAGGCTCCATGAATTCAAGGCGAGGATCTGCCAACCCTGGAGGCCCTCAACATGAAGGGGGAAACCCCATTTTATTTAAAAATTTTCTTTGTTTCAAGGTTTTCCAGAAGGGGTTTTTTTCACCTCTTTTATTTTAAAAGGGGTTCCGGATAAGTCTTTTGGGAAAAAAAGGATTTGGGGGCCCCCGTGTTCAAATTTCTTTTTGGGGATCTGGCCCGCTTTCATAATTCGCTCCTTTACTGGGAAATCCCTGGGGGCAAAAATCACATCTCTAGGATTTTTAGTGGGAAAATCTAGGTTTTAAGGGGCACGATGGCTCGGGCCAAAATTTTATTTCTTTAGTGTTTTGGGTCCCCCCTAATAAGTTTGAAGATTTTGTAGAAAAGGGTTGATTTCAAGTCTTCTGACTCTTTTGACTCTGGGAGGCCTCTGTCCTTAAAGTTTCATTTTTCTTCCTCTGTTATCTAAGTCTTTTCCCAAATGTCTAGTTGTTTCTCGGTAATAGCCCGTTTGCATGGGAAAAAAAAGGGATTTTTAGATCCCACATGGAGTGGGCCCAGTGGGGATCGTGTGTCCCCTAAGTCGTGACTCTCCCCGCTATGCATTTCAGTCCTTGGAAAAGGATTGCTGCAATTTCCCCTTTTGCAAACCTTTAACCTTTTTCACCCCCAAAAGAATTTTAAATCGTGTTTTTGGGGGGAAGTGGCGCAGGTAAACCCCGATGTCTGAAAAGGGGGGGGCCCATTGATGGTTCTTTTTGGGGGTTGTTCCCTTTTTTCTTCTAGCAAGGATTCCCCGAGGAGGACGGGCCCCAATTTTGTCGGGGGTTTTTGCCGGGGGTTTATTAGGAGAGAATCACGTCCTACTGTCTTCTATTTGAGTCGGGCCACATGGGGGGAAGGAGCTTGCAAAAGGGCCCCCGGTCCTTTTTGGGTTACCTGGGGTCCTGTTTTTGGTTTAGCTGCCCAGATCGCGGAAAATCTTTTTCATGGGCAGGAGATTAGTCCCCCTGTGTACAAAAAGGGCCAGGGAAAGTCGGGTAAATTCTGAAAATTTTACCTTTAGGATGAAGGTCCCTGGGTGAAGCAGCCAATGTAAGGTGAAAGGCGGAGGACCTGGACCTCTCTTGGGCAAGGGACACTGAGGGTGTATCTGATTGAGGGCTCCTTTGGGAATTTTGAAGCCACTCTTTTTGTTTTTTTTGTTGGGATTAGTTTTTTTAAAATCCCAGGGCGGTCCTTCCAGGGATAAGGGGCCTAGTGATTTTAAACTCCCGAAGGGAGAGTTCTTCCCCCAGCAGGCTTCTTATTTCCTTTCGCCCCCTAGGTTTTTTGGTTTTTGAGGGTTAGGGGGTTTCCAATCTGCGTTTTTTTAAGTGTCTGAGGAGGTAAAATGAGCGCGCTTACCGCGGGTTTCGATGGTAGGTCACACCGAGGGAGTAGTTCTACCTCCCCGGGGAGTTTTGGTGGGGGGCTGCTCGGCAGGCTGCGTTTCAGCTGTCAGCAGGGGTTTTGGTGTTAGGGAAAAGTCCCGCAGCAAACACCTTTATGTTGGGATCCTACCTGCCCCGTTTCCCACCTTTTCCGGTGATTGCTGGGCCCGGCTACTCGGGGAGGCAGGGTTTGGGCATCAGGTTGGGGGTGTAAAACCCCTGTCCCTGTCGTGTCCACGGCTTTATCTCCTTCCTCGCTCTTTCCCGCCGTCAGCCACTGCGCCCTCTCCCCCCGAAACCCCGGCCCCCGCTCTCTCCCTTCCCCCCCGTTTTTTGCTACGGCGTTGTTAAAATCAATTTTGCAGCACGGTCCTCTCCCAAAATTCTTTCCCGTCGGAGGGAAAGACGTGGCCCCCCAAACTTCCCTTCACCGGGTTTGGAGCGTCCCTTTCCCTCCCGGGATTCGCTATTGCAGCCCCCCACATAGGGGACTGGGGCTCTGGGGAATGAAGCTAAGCGGCCATCTTAGTCAGCGTCCGGACACGCCCCCTTCCATAGTCTTTTAAGAATGTGTGGTATGTGCACCTGCTTTGTCAGAGAAAAAACCAGACCTGTGAAAAGTGGAAAGCTTGCCATCTAATTGGACATTGCCCTGTGAAAGAGGTTTAACACTGGAAAACATCACCCTCTATGTGTGTATGTATCCCAAAATATTTAGTATCAGGGGAACTGTTATACTCCATGCAGCCCTTTATAAAGTGTTACAAAGCTTTTTACTGATGTCCCAAAGTCCCAGGGTTTTCCTGGTTTTGTCAGGAGAAATTTTTTTTCCCTTTTTTTTAGGCAAACAGGGGATTTAAACAAATGGTAAAATGTTACAATATTTAAAAAACTTTTTGAAAAAGATGCTTTTCACCTTTTTATGGAAAAACCCTATGTTTGTTTTTTTGTCCCCTCTTACCCTTCTGCTTGCCCGGGATATGTGTTGGAAACCAGAGATACTTTTCAGTTGTAATGAAAAGAAAAATTTTCCCCCTCTACTATTTTGGGGGTTCTACATTCCAAATTTTATCCATCTAGTCATCCAAAAATTCCCCCATTTTTAAAAATTTGGGGTTTACCCCGGGCGTTTTGTGTTTTCCCCCCGAAAAAATCATACTTTTATTTTCAAATGAGTTGGGAAAAATTGGAAAATAAAAAAGGGCCCGATATTGAAAAGGGTTTGAAAAAAAGATTTTTTTTTGAAATAAAAAATTTTTTTACTTCAAACTTTGGGTTTTGTCAAAGAAAGCCCCTTTGAAACAGTTCCCGCATTTTCAACCTTTTTGGGATTCAAACTGTTAATTTTTCTGAGGTAATCTGGGGGAAAGTACCCCCATGCTTCCAGAAGCCCCTCCACAAATTGGGGTTGGGTTGATGGGCACTTTTTGGTTTCCATACGATCAAGCCGCTCCCCCAAAAAGCTCAAAGGGGTTGAGATTGGTGAATGTTTTCTGGCCCCTCCAAATTTCAGATAAAAATACCAGCCCCCGCCCGCCCCTTTTTTCCCTAAATATTCCCTTTCATAAAATTTTTGGGGGTTGGGTTTTTGGGGCAATTGTTTCCCTTTTAGGAGAAATTGGCTTCCAATCCCGCCCCTGGCCAAAGGGGGGATGGGGTTTCGTTGCAAAATGGAGTGATAGCCTTCCTTATTTTTAAAATTTCCCCCTTTAAATTTTTTACAAATCCCCCCACTTTTTCCAGCACCAAAAAAACCCCAGACCAACAAAAGACCCCCACCCTTTTTAACAGATGGTGTAAGGTACTCTTCCCAGCAACTTTTTATTGTTCTGCATCTCACAAATGTTCTTTTGTGTGATCCAAACACCTCCAAAATTCGATTCGTCTGTCCTTAAAAACTTTTTTTCCCAAACTTCCCCTGTTAAAGTCTGTGTTCTTTTTGCCCATATTAAACTTTTTTCCCTTTTTTTAGTCAGTTCGAAAATGGGGTTTTTCTTTGCCATCCCGCCCTGAAGGCCAGCATCCCCAATCCCCCTCTTCGCCCGTAGAACCCTTGACATTTGGCTTTTTTTCGGGTACTATTTAATGAAACTGCCAGTTGAGGGCCTTTGAGGCGTTTTTATTTTTTCAAACTAGGACTTAAAGTATTGTCTTGTTGCTCATTTTTTGCGCCCCGGGGGCCCCCCATTTTCTTTCTACCCCCGGGTTTGAGCTGTTTGTGCTCTCCCCCCCGAAAGGGGGTAGTTCACCCTTGTAGGAAAATTTTTCGTTTTTTTGGCAATTTCCCCACATGGGAAAAGACTTTATCTTCAGACAAGAATAACCCGTTTGAGTTTTTACCTGAAAGTTTCCTTTTTTTGGCCCTTTTGTTAGGTTTAATCGAACCAACAAATTAATGCTCCAATTCCAAAAAAGCTCAAAGGAAGGTCATTTTTTATACTTCTCTAATCACCCCAAAAGGTTTTCGCTTGTAACATACTTGGTTTTCAGGGGTTTGAAAAAATATCCAATGCTTTCTTCTTTGTTAAAAAACAAAATTTTTCCATTAGAACATAAAAGGGGGAAAGGGTTGTTGGGGAATTTGGGGCCCTATACATTATTTTGATTTTTGTTTTAACAACCAGCATTTCAGCTAGAATATCTTTTTTCTGATTTTTTTTAATGTTACTTTTTTAATGTTGGCGTCTTTAAAAAAAAAACTGTGCTTTTTTTTGAAGAATAAAGAAATTTCTAAGTGCCCCCAAAACTTTTGAAGGGTAGTTATGTATTTTTTGTAGTGTGTGTGATGTTGTGTGTGTTATAATTTTATTGTGTGTTGTATGTGTGGTATATTTTATTTTTATTTTTGTGTACCCGTGGTTTATAGATAGATATAGCACAACAACGTCTCTTTTCCAATATTTTAGAGAAAAAAAGCCTTCTGCCCCCTTGGGGTTTTTTTTGTCATGAATTTTTTTTTTTTTTTTTTGTGTTTGGAAGGTATGTAAGCAGTTATCCTTCATAAAGTTTTTTTTTTTTTTTTTTCTTTTTTGTGTTTTAAAAAACCTGACAAAAATTGATTCCCCCACCTTTCCCCGGGGGGAAAGCAACCCTACGCCTAGAAAATTTTTTTTCTGCAACACCTATGCAGGGAAATTTTGTAGTATATGTTGCGCCTTCTGTTTAATTCTTTTTGACTTCCAGAAGAGTGTCCTGAGAGGGGGAAACCTCCTCAATGTCTGTGTGCCCTAAAAGGGCATATGAACATGAGACAACAATAATAATTCTGTAATTTGAATGTAACATATAGAACATTATGTAATATAACCTCTATTTTCTTTGCTTACAGTTGTTAGAAGAACTGGGAACAGGAATAGTCCAACAGCAAAAACCGGATTCTGTCGTTCCCGTTTCTCAGAGGGTGACTGTTTGTCAGGTATGTTCATAATTTAGTTTTAACTACATATAAATATTTGAAAGTTACATCACATTGCACTTGTTCATTCATGTATGACTAAAATTTTTGCGAAGGTTAGAATACATAAAAGAACATTTTATTCATGTTCGTACAATAGCTGCTACCTTGCCAGACTTATTCTATATGCATACAGTGACTACTTGTGTAAAAGAATACTTGCATCTAAACAAAATACGCTACAGAAGATCTAAACATGCTGTAGTACCAAGTGTAATAACAGTGTGAATTTGTAAGTTTTACCACTCCTAACTGGCTCATAACATCAACACGTGCATGATAGAATAGAAGGTCTCTGTGCCAACTTGTATTTCATTTACTTTTACCAGTAAAACATTGCTCCTGTTCAAATGCACATGCTCAAAATGTTTCAACCTATTTTAAGAATAAGCATATTTTGGTAAAGCATAAATTTGAGCAATGGATCAAGGTAACTACAGTGGTGCTTTATACACAATGTAACAGAAAATGGAGCCCTTACCTGTTACCCAAAGAAGCCGCTCATGCTGGGACATGTAGTACCACACTGTACTGTAGAGAGGCGTTACTATGCAAATCAATGCATGCACTTCACTAATTCAAATGTTTTACAAGTAAAATGTTCGTGATAATTGGTTAGATTAGTGTCTGAGATATTTTATGTTGAACCAAACAAAACATAAAATGCCCTGGAAAGCGCCCTCGTACGAAAATTTTTGAAAAAATTTTGTACCAAGCAAATTTTTCTTGGGGAACCTGTAATAAGTTTTTTTGGTTTTGATTTTTTTTTTTTTATTAATATTTTTATTTGTGCTTCAGGTGACCTTTTTAGCAGAAGTGAAATCGTGCTACACCGTCATATTAGTTTTCCTTTTTTTAATTGGCTGCTGGGGACAATATGGCAATTGTTCAGCATGATCTCTAATAATAATAAAAAAAAATGGAGGTTTAATAATTACGTTTGGATAAGCGAATTTGAAAGTGCAAAACTTTTTTTGTTTTGTTTTTGAAGCTATAGGAAACCAAATTGCTTCCCTTAATTTTGGGGGACAAACATTATTGTCCGGGGAGCCAAAGGGCCCCCCTTTCCTTAAGGGGCTTGCAATCGAAATGGCACGATAACCAAGGGCTATGGACTATGAAATATCGTACTTATTAATACCAATTAATCATAACCTATAAATGACAACTTTTGTTGTGTTTTAAACAGGCTGCAGGGTTTTGGAACATGATCTTAAGCGGTCCTTTGCCTGGAGCGTTACAGAATGAGCAGCATCCTACTCTGCAGACAAGTGCTTGTGATCCCCCCTTTTTGGGTTTTTGCCGAGGTTTTACCAGTTTACCGAAAGAATTATACTAAAAAGGCAAAATTTTTTATTTTTTTCTGTGCCCAAATTTTTTACGCAAAAGGGGGATTATAAAAAAATTTGCATTTTAGAAAACTAAAGGGCTAGTTTGCTGTACAAACCAATCAGCAAGCTAATCATTTTATGTGAAGTTCAGACTACATTTCCCATTTTGAATTGCTGAAATTTAGTCCAGGCTCTTCTCTTTCCCTTTTGCCCCTGGCTGCGAAGATTTGTTTAAAGTTCACACGACGATTTCGGGGCCCCTTGTAATGCCCCATACGCCGGGTGTTTTAGAAATACGGTGCCCAGTGGGCCCTTTTCCATTCATTATCAGCGGCGCGGAAGCGCGGCAAGAAGTGGATTTCGCTGATTGTGTCCGGGGGGCGGACATTTATAGCCCTTATAAAGCTATGAATTTTCCCTAATTGGGGGTTTAATTTTTAGGGGTTTAACCCCTTAAGGGCCCCCCCTGTTTTGCCCTTCCCCGAAACAGCCCATTTTTAAATCTGACATTCAATTTATGTGAGAATACTTTTTTAACTTTTACCTACCCTGTGATTCAGAGTTTTTTTCGTGACACATTGTGCTTTAAATTTAAGAAATTTTTATCCATAAAATCCTTCTTTTTTGTAAAAAAAATTAAAAATTTCATAAAAAAATTTTGGAAAAATTTGCGATTTTGAAAGTTGCAAAATTTTGCGTGAAAGACAGATAATTATCACCACAAAATATTTTTATAACAGCATCTCCCAAATTTTTTCCCCTTGGGTTGGCTCATTTTTTAAATTCTTTTTTTTTTTTACGATTTTTGAGGGCGTAAAAAATTTTTGTAGTAATTTCTCACATTTTCAAGAAAATTTGCAAAAACTTTTTTTTTAGGCCCACCCCGTTCTGCGTGGCTTTGAGGGGCCTGAGTTGATACCCCCATAAGTGACACCTTGAGAAATTTAATTTTTAAAGTTTTTACAACCTTTTGGGAAAGTTTGATAACCTTCAGATTTTTCCCAAAAAAAAATAAAAAAAGTGGAGGTGAAATTTCAAAAATTTCATTTTTTTTGCAGATTTTCAAATTTTACCATTATTACGGAATTAATGTGACTAGGTAAATGAAAATTAAATTTTAATTCCCCCAGGTCTGCCGTTTTTAGAGTATCCCATATGGGGCCCTAGTGCATTTTTTCCTAACCCAAACCCCAGAATGGGAGAGCACCTATATATTTAACTCGGGTCTCTTTTTTAAAACATTTTATTTAGCCGCCATTTAGGTTTGGGGACCCCCCAAAGGGTGCAAAAACTTAATAAACACCCCAAAAAAGACCGCTTTGGGAAAAATACCCCCTTAAGGTTTTAAATCCAGGGGTGCAGAGTATATAGCCCCCAGGGATTACACTTTTTTTTGCTAAGGCGTAAAAATTTAAAAAAAAAAAATGTTTTCAAAAATCTGCAATTTTTTGTTTAAAAATTTTTCATTTACAAAAAACCCTGGAAAAAAGAACCCTAAAACTTTTTTAAAGGAATTTCTTCCAAATTTCGGAAATACCCTACGTGGGTGTAAATGCTGTTTGGGCGCATGGCGGGCGTAAAGGGAGGGGACGCATTTTGGTTTTTGGAACGCAGATTTTTGGTGGGGCCAATGTGCATTTGCAAAGCCCCAAAAGTAGCAGCCCCAGGCGAAACCTTCAGAAGTCGCCCTTTTTGGATTCAACGCCCATAGGGATCTCATCTGGGGTTTTTTTTCTGGTTTTTTTGGATGCACAGGTGTTCCTAGTTTTTTTTTTAGCTTTGGGGCAATGAAAATGGGGGAAAAACGCAGTTCGGTCATTTTTTTTTTGAGTTTAAATTTTTACAGCATTCGCCGTGCATTGTAAATGATGTATAACTTTACTATGGGGGTCGGTACATTTTACTGATATAGTTTTTATTTTGTTTTTTCGTTTATTATTTTTACCAGTAGAAATAGTCTATAAAAAAATTGCGTTTTTTTGTTGTCCTATTCTGACCCCGTAACTTTTTTATTTTGCTGTGTGCAGAGTGTGTATGGGCTTGTTTTTTGCGGGTGAGTTGAAGTTTTTATTTGGGACCATTATGGGGGTGAAAATGATGCATGTTTATTTTTATTAAGGTTTTTTTTGAGGTTTTTTAACAAAATACGCAATCTTGGTAGTTTTTTTTTTTATTTTTTATAGCGGTCACGTACGGTATTTGAATGGACTTTACTCAGCAGGTCAATACGATTACACCGTTTCCCAATTTGTATATTTTTTGTTTTACTTTTTATAAATAAAAACACTTTTTTTTTCACCAGGAAAATACGTTTTTTTCAGCCTAGTCTGAGAGCCATAAATTTTAATTTTTCTGTGCTTGGAGCTGTGGGGCTTGTTTTTTTTCGAGATGATTGACGTTTTTTTTAGTATCATTTTTGGGGGGGACAAAAATTTTTGATCGTTTTTTTAAAAACCATTTTTGGGGGGCCAGGGTGAAAAAAACTGCAATCAGTAGTGTTTTTTATTTTTTTTTTTTAACAGGGGTACCGTGCAGTATCCCGGTAAGTTTTGTTTACTCTTTGGGTCGCTTCGACTAGGCGATCCCTTTTTATTAGTTTTTTTTATGGGGAAAACTTTTTAAAAAAAAAAAAAAAAAATGTTTTATTGTAAAAAATAAAGCTCTTCTGAAGCTATACATTTTTTTTTTTTCCTATAAAGATGTATAAGGATGAAAATGGTTTTAATTGGGACAACTTTTCTTTCTAGGAGTTTTTTGATCCCTTTTTTTTCCTTTTTTTTGCGCGGGATAACAATAACCCTTTAAATTTGTGATTTTTTTTTTTTTTTCGGCGTTCACCGTACGGGTTAATTAAAAAGACAGATTTTTAGGGCGGTGTTTCCACGCGGCGATACCAAATTTTGGGTACTTTTTATTTTTGACTTTTTGGGGGCGATTGGCGTTTGTAAAGGGGGAAAAAGGGCGGTTTTTAGTGTTTTAAATTTTTTTTTTCGTGTTTTTGTGTTTTACTTGTTTTTCATTTTTTTTTCTTTTTTTCACTTTTTTTCCCCGTAATTTTTTTACATTTTCCCTAGGGGGTTTGAATGAGAGATCTTTAAATCTCTCATTTTTTGTAATGTACATAGCTTGTTGCTATGATGGTCCCTATGGTAAAATGTCAGTCACGTGCCGGGACATGCCCCAGGGCACCCGGTCATCGTGAGTCCAAAAAAACCCGGAAGGCTGTCTGTAGGAAGGGAGGGCTGCACGGGTCAGCGATCCGGCGCTGGCCGCCGACAGAAGAGGGGGAGGATCCCTCCGCGGTCTCTTATTATTGCGCCCCGATGTCGCGTAATTAGGGGTTAACTGACACCCCCCCCCCCCCCCGCGGAGCGATCCCGGGGGTGGGGCCATCTGCGGGATGTCGCTTTAACATCATTTCAACCCCCCCCCCCCCCCCCATCGCACGAAAATTGCTTTAGGTTCGCCAATCTAGGGAAAACCTACGTCCAGGGCGTGAACCCCCCCAAACCCCCTGGACGTAGGATACGCCCCAAAGGTCGTTGGGGGTTTAAAACGCATTTTTTGCACCCTGCAAATTTCGCTGTGTGAACTTTTTCCTTTTATGCAGAAGGTATTTGCTTTTCCTGCTTTCTCTTTATACTTCCCGTTTCTGCACTTTCAATTCTTTGCTGTTTCGTAAACAAATACCTCACCCTCCTATAAATCCAAGTGCTGGAACTAAGCATGCTCAACCAGCAGTTCGAAGTTAAACTAAAGGTTTTATCTATAAGCAACAAGCTGTAAACCTCACATTTTGTGGCACTAAATGGTCAGTGATTATGTGAGAAACTAATAAATATTTAATTACTATACATGGAGGATTTTTACTTTGTATTGCATATTTTCAACAGAAATCATGTTTTGTAGAACGGAAAACCCTATAAATTTTATAAATGTCATGTCTTGTAGCCATTTTGAAATCCTAGTAAATAAAGGTGCTTTATGATGGGGCCTTCACTAGAAGGTCGTTCAGGTAAGGGACAATAGCAATCCCTAGCAAAAAAAAACACACGGGAGACTTTGCAATCGCAAGTATTAAATAGCCCAGTTGTGAATTTGTCTAGTTAAATCGTATCAGAGACTCAGTTGTCATTGTTATCCAGAGGTCTCGGATTTGTGCCAACTAGGAAATTTGACAGAACCATACTTGATTTGAAGAGGGCTGCCAAATTGACTTTGAAAAATCATTTTTCACATATAGACATGGAGGGGGTGGATTTTACTGGAGAGGATCATAATGCACAAAATGTAGAAGATCCCAGTTATATTTCCTTTCAGGATAATTTACTTATAACTAAGTTGTGTGCTTTGGGAAGTGAAAGTGGTGCTCAGATCCCAGCACCTTGTCCTGATTACGCTTCAAGCAACAGCAACTTTTATCCTATTCAATCTCGGCCCTCAGGTTTGGATAACTTTCAGGAATCTGTTGATATTGCAAGAAAAATTTACATCTAAGAGAGAATTTAACTAAAGAGGAATTTATAGCTTTAACTAAACTTCGGAATAACTCTGATCTTTTGATAAGGGCAGCTGACAATACGGGACTCTATACGTAACTGAATATGTCCATTTTGGGAGATGTGAATGCATACCGTCAACTACACCATGATCCCACTGCAATTTTTCAGCTGAAATTCAAAAAAAATTTGGATGAAGGGGTGGCTATGGGAGCTATTTCTCTGGCAGACAAATTGTGTGTAAGCCACCTATTTTTCATTCATTGCGAAAAGTGCATAAGAACTGTTTCCCCCCTCTGCTGCGTCCGATAGTAGCAGGAATAGGGTCCCTCGGGAAGCTGTTGGGATCATGGTTGGACTCGGTTCTATAACCTTTGGTCATTCGTTTGCCAGGGTATGTTAAAGATACAAAGAGTTCGGTTTCTGTGTTATCGCAGGCCCCCAGGGACACATCTTGTTCCTGGGTGTCCTGTGATGTTATCTCTTTATATCCCTCTATTCCTCATCTTGCGGTAGAATATTTGAAGTCCCAGTTATTAGGGTTTAGTTCTTATACTGGAGTATTAATAGATTTTGTCATCTTATGGGTCGAATTTTTATTAAGCCATAACTATTTTTCTTTCGATGGTGCCTTATTTTTGCAGTGCTGTGGAGCATCGATGGGGGCCAAGTTCTCTCCTTCCTTGGCAAACATTTTTATGTCTGCTCGGGAGGAGAGATACTTGTTTAGTGGCCATTTCTCTTTTCTCCTTCACATCGGGTGGTATGGTCGCTATATAGACGACCTGCTCCTGGTGTGGAGGGGACTTCTGATCAGGTTGCTTCGTTTGGAGACTATATCAATAATAACAATATTAATTTGCTTTTCACTATTGAGTGGCATTTGACTGCAGTTAACTCTTGGATGTAAACCTAAGTGGAAAAAGGAATGGCACAATCGAGGTTTCACCCTTTAGAAAAAGTATGGCGAGAAATTCCATTTTGCATGCAAAGTCTAGCCACCCACGGCATGTAATTGAAAATTTCCCATTTGGTGAGCTTATTAGGATGAAGAGGAATTGTTCCTCACAGGATCGTTTTCTTATTCATCAGAAAGATGTATGTGACAGACTAAGTCAACGTGGATATCCACAATGGTTGCTTAATAAAGCGGCTAAAAAGATTTCTTTGATCCCAAGAGATAACTTGTTGAGCCAGAGACAGGAACATAGTTCAAGAGACCAACCTAAAAAGATGGTTACCTTCACTACAACATATAGCCCACAATTCAGTGAAATAGTTGCCATTGTTAAAAAACAACTTTCCTTATTGACAATTCAGGATAATATGAGAAATCTAGTTACAGGAAATAATATCCGTTTTGTGTCGAAAAGAGGTCCTACATTGGGATCACTCTTAACCCCGAGTCTTTTCTCTTCTAGCACTCCCAGGTGCAATACTCATTGGTTGTCTACGAAGGGCTCCTTTAGGTGCAGTCACACTCGATCTACCGCATGTGAATATATGGAGATTACAAAAGAGTTTTTTTCCACTATAAATGGTGTGCCTTTTGATATTGCTTCCTACATTAACACGAGATATGTAGTATATCCAATGTCTTGCTGTAAGTGTAGGTTACAGTATGTAGGGTGCGCTACGACTGCCCTTAAGGTGAGAATTTGTAGGCATCTTTCGAATGTTCAAAAAACGTCGAGTGTGAGCATATCCATGGCCTCCAAACACTTTACGGAGGTACATGCAGGGAACAATGCGGATTTTCAATTCTCAGGCATAGAACGAGTTAATAAACCAGTTAGCGTTGGGAATCGTAGAAAGAAACTTCATGCCAGAGAAGCATGGTGGATATTTAGATTAGCTACAAGATCCCCCGATGGACTCAACAAAAGGCATTATTTAATGTGTCATTATTGATGTTTTTAATTAGTCTATTTGTTTTTATTTAATAAGTTTATAATTGGTGTTTTTGTGTTTTATGATGTTTTTGTCGTAAGAACATGACCATATGTTATCAGGTGTTAGATATTTAAATGAGAGTGCTTTTGTGAACAGGCTATGCTTGGTGTAAGGAGTTTTCTCCGAAACGCATCAGCAAGTGTGTTATGACTTTTCTGAACACTATGCTTCGATTTTAATATGGATTTATAATAAAATCTTGGAATGTTTTTTATCTTGACATGCGGTTGCACGTTGACATTTTTCCTTCTGGATTTGACAAGAAAATAGCAATCCTTCTGGTGCAAAGAATTGCCATGAGAGCTGTGAAGACTCTTGGTGCTCTAGCGAGGCCAAACTGCAGGTCCACAAACTGAAAATGTAGTAAACCCACCTCAAAACCAAGGAAGAACTGATGAGATTGGGTGATAAGAATGTGCAGGTAAGCGTCTTGGATGTCTATGGAGGAGAGAAATTAGTTCTGCTCCAGGACGCAATCACCAACTAGACTGATTCCATGTTCAAACTGGGAATCCGCACATGGTGGTTGAGCTCCTTGAGATCCAAAATGGGTCTGACTGAGCTGTCTTCTGGGAACCGTAAAAAAGGTTGGAGTAAAATCCCCTAAAACGCTCAGGCTCCAGGAGTGACATAATTACGCGCTGAAGAAAAAGGGCATGAATTGCTTGAAGCCTGGGAAGGAGAGGCGGGCGGGGAACGAAAAAAATCGAGCTAGGGGAAAAGAAACTAAGTCGATCCTGGAACCTGGTGAGACAACATTTCATTTGACTTTAGCATTGACTTTAGCAAACCAGATCTCCTCGAATTGGAGGAGCTGGCCTCCCACCCAAGAAGAACCTCCAGGTGAGGGAGAATTGGCAGAAGGACACTTTGGGGCGAAATTACCAGGAAGATGCGGGATTAATAGGTGGCTTCTTGGACTCCAAAAAACAGAAGTCCTTTCTACCCCTCGCTTACAAGATGACGCTACGTAGGACGATTCTGGGGAAGGATGGAACTGCCGACACCTGTAGCTTCTGATATTATCTTGTCCAGATGTTTTCCAAAAAGTCTGTTACCAGTGAAGGGGAGGGCAGTAAGAGTCCCAGGTGTTTAGCCAAAGAGAACGTGGAAATTCCACCACATTAGCAGATGCTTTTGGTGGCCAAACATGCAGATTCAAGGCCTCACAGAGAAACTTAGGGTATGTTCACATGGCATATTTGTGGGGCATACTTCAGGTCGTAATTGCGCTGCAAAGTACAGAAATACTGCAAAAGTACACCCCGCAAATACGGTAAAATCACAGCACTCACTGAGTGCTATGATTTCCTGGCATATTCTGCAAAATACAGAAATACTGCAAAAGTTCAACCCTGCAAATACGGTAAAATCACAGCGCTAATTGAGTGCTATGATTTCCTGGCATAATCCCCGGTGCACAGTTAGGCTATGTTCACATGGCTTAATTGCGGGGCGTACAGTACGCCCTCCGGCCCCATAGAGATGCATTACTCACGGCGATTATCTCCCCGTGCGTACAATATGATGGTATTGTACGCCCGGGGAGAGGAGGTGTAATCCATAGTTCTCTATGAGAACTGTGGATTACCATCATGATTAGGGCGCATTTCGCTCGTATTAGATCGCAGTACGCGCGCAAAATGTGGCGAAATGCGTCCCAATATAAGCCGTGTGAACTTACCCTTAGCGCCCGTAAAAAATAAACAAATAAATAAAAATAAAAAATGTAGTCACTTCATTCAGGCGCTTACGCACCGGGAAAAGTGAAATGGTGAAAGTGAATGGGAGCCGGGCCAAGGCACTGTTGAAAGTATGCACTGGCCAGCGTGTACTTTCAACAGAAGGGCGCATAGCGATACGTTGCTAGACGCCATGTGAACCCGGCCTTGGAGGCATAAAAAAGCTTGAACACAACAGATTTTCTGTTGAGGCGCCAGATGATAGCCCATGCTGAAGCTGAGGTCCCCAGAGGGGTCCCCAGAAGAGCCTGTAAGGCCATAAAAGGAGTCCTCTGTATCTGCAAGGATCTGTCCAGAGAGAGATAAGGTGACACAAAGGACAAGGAGAATCTGGTCTTACGTCGGACGTCCCTGAGAGGTGCTCGGATGGGCAGCAAGCTGACACGGCAGGCGCTCTCTGGCAGTCGCCAGAGCCTGGGATAAGTCGGGACAGAGGAGAGAAATCACGCAGAGGGCCAGCGTACCACACCTAGGTGCTGTGGTCTCTGGAAAAGTGCAGGAGCTGCACTTGGAGAAACACTGGAGTGTTATGCATCCAAGCTTAGCCCCAGAAAAATCCTGGGCTGCTGAAGGCCCTTCCCACATCCCGGGAGGGGATAGGAGCCGGGTGGGAGGCATAGGAGGCAGTAAAGGCACAGGAAAAGGCACGGCTTATGCCCCAGAAGAGCCCGAGACTCAATTTTTGATGCGACTGAGGCCTGTGTATAGCCCCAAAACAATGTGATTGGCTGATTGAGATCTGATTGAGATTTGCAAAGGATAACAGAGGGTACCTGCAGCCCCCAGGGGTGATGAGAAAGAACCCCCCCCCCCCCCCCAAAAAGGAAAAACGCCAGAGAAACCGCAGTAACAACAAAAAGGTGCTGTATCGTGCCAGCTCCACAGCGGACCATCAAAGGGTTGCAAAAGGTACCAAAGTGTTCCTGCAGCTCCCTGGGGTGACGAAAAAGACCACACAGGTCATAAAAAAAAAATGCCAGAAAACAATCAAAAACGTGCAGCACTGCTGTGGGCCACCGGGGGGCTGCAGGGTGCCAACAAAACCTACAGTCTCCTGGGGTAACAAGAAAAGACTTCAGGGGAAGGGAAAAAAATCTGGAAGCAAAACATGTGGTACTGCAGCAGCACTGTGAACCGTACTAAGAGAAGTGAGTGCCTGGTAGGGGGAAGGGAATCCCAGATGGCTCAGCGCAAGTGAACATGGGGCAGCGATGCAGAAATGGCAGCGAGAGCGCTTTCTAAAAAAAATCCAAACCACCCTCCAAACTGGGGGGAAGATGGGGAAAGAAAAAAATGACCTATCCGACTGGCGTACGCAGAATCGCCACTTTGGTCCCTCACACCAGAATAGTGTACCAGAATCCAGATGAAAGTGGTGGTAAGTGGTGATGGGTGATCGCTGTGCGAATGCCTGGTTTTCTGACACCCTCAGGGGGATTACGTCTAAAGTGGCGACCACATTGAGGACCCACTACCCCCTGACAGGTGAGGAGAAAAGTCACCCCCTGAAAGGGAAAATTAAATAAAACTAAAATGAAAAATGCAGCAGACCTGCAGAGCAGCATCTGCCACCTACAGACACTAGACTAAAACGGAGTAGCCTGGTGTCGGTAGGAGGGATATAGCCTGAATAGGTGGAGCCAACACTTTTGGTTTATGCCTAATGTTAGCTCTGCTAGGTCGAGGGCCTTTACACAAGGTGCTTTATCCCACAATTATATTGATGTTAAAAACTGTTTTAAAAATGCCCCCCTAAGGTCATTTTTTGACCTTATGGGGGCTCAATGAGTAAAATAAAGTATTACTAAAAATGCACACACAAAATAAAATATTATTTAGTTTAACTGTGTTTTTATTGAGTTTTAACAAGAATAAAATTACATCTGAGTAATAAAACTTAGATCATTATCAGCAATACAAATATGTCAAGGAAGGATTAATAAACAATATTTTACAACACATTGCCTCAGTATTTTGATTTAACATGACTAACGCATCTGAGAGTCCATAAGGCCTTTTACTACGCTTCCAGTGCCAATCTGTTTATTACCAAAGAAACAGAGCATGGAAATGAGAACAATAAACATACCCATTTCAAAATAAAATATTATTTAAATAAATACTAAAAGCTCAAACTGGAACTTTTAGCCCTGCTACCAACAACCCTAACACTTTATATTACATCGTTTGTAAGGCTGAATTAAGACAGTTCAGCCTATTGTGCTATAATGTTGATCCAGAGGAAGGCAAAAAAACCCTATAAGGGAGAAGCCAATTGTCCTCTTTTTATGGAAAAAATTCCTTCTTGACACCAATCTGACAATCAGAATAAATCCTTCGATCAACGACCTTTCTCCAGAATCCTAGTCACTATAACTTGATACCAGCAATATTTAAATCTTCATGATGGAAAAGCGACAGTTACAAAACGTATTTAAGCAGCACTTTTGTGGTTTGAAAAAAAGAAATGTAATTTTTTTCTTACTATTTTACCTAATATTAAATACCAAAAAAAAAATTAAAAATGACCTAAAAATAAAGCCTAGCAAATCACAAAGTAAAGGCAAAAAATGTTAGTAGAATAACCGAAGAAAGTGTTAGGCTATTTCTACACAACACTGTACAAAAAAATTACCATAGAACCAAATACTAAAAACATTCAAAAAACTCAGTTTATTGTCAACTGTATGTCAAAAGCAGCTGAAAAATCGTCCGTTTTTAGGCTTATTTTGCAGAGATTCACAGCATTGTAAAAAAGAAAAAACGCTGAAAAAACTGACGTTTTACTGTGCAGTGGAGACACAGCTATAGATTCCAATAGCTCATTTTCTGCCCTGCTCTGGCGTTTTTTGAAACATGTTGCAAAAAATGATCAGCAGTAAAAAACGAGCAGAAAAAAGACATTCAGTGGAGACAGCAGGATGTTTTTACTGTAGAAGTCTATGAAAGCTTTTTTCAGTCGTTTTTTCGGCATTTTTAGAAAACGAAAAACGCTGAAAAAACAGAAGGTTTTTCTGTGCAGTGGAGACATGGACTTTGTGTGCAAACCATCGTGTACTATGTAAAAGGCAAATGTGCATGTTAAGGAAGAGGGACAAACAGCCTGGTCAGGAACTGTTTAAGAATTCAGCAGTGGAATTCTGGGGAGAAAAATGTGTTTAGCAGTACAGTTTTACTCTATTGAAGTCCATTGGAGAAATAAATCTTTCAAACATGTATTATGCCATCTAGCTAGAGGAGAAGGATATAGCAGCTTGCAAAGAGTTCTTATGGTAGTGGAGAACACTTGTTTGTGAAGGGTTAATCTGGTCTTACTACATACTGTACACAGCCTGAAGCAGCCACAGCACATATGTGTAGGTATAAAAGGGTTACATCTGCTGCTGCCTCCTCCTTCTGCTCCATAATACACCGGAATTCATATTACATTGCTTCTTATATAAGCATTTCCATCTTAAAGGGGTTTTATCGTTACAAAGATCATGTCTCAGATTATGGGGACAGTAAAAATAAGCACTTTTGTAATTGGGTTGCATTACCTCTGTCACTTGGTTTAGCAGATATGAGCTTCTCTGTAAATCTGTATTCTGTTTCTGCTGTTGCTCTGATGCTGGTCAGAACGCCCCCTGGTTGATTTTCTAGACATGCCCCCTGCATTGTGATTGGCTGGCTGACATTTCATTCAGCCTGTTAGGATACGCCCCTAGACAGGAAACACCCCGGCCACGCCCCCTGTGCTGTGATTGGCTGCCTGCACACTCTGTGTTTACTCCCCTTTGAGCTGTTAAAATCGATAGTGAAACCAAGGTCTGCGGCCTCTATATACATCTCACAGCTATAGGTGAAGGATCTGGGCAATGACTGCATGTTTAAAGGGCTTTTGCCAAGAGGTTGATTCACCTCCTCATAGGTCCAGTCCTTAAGCTGCTACTTGGAAAAGAAGGCATTCTGTTCCTCAGATCGAATGCAAGCCCCGCCTCCTTATGACATCATCATCTGTAGTGTATCACAAAAGGATTCAACACTGTGTCTGCATAAGCTGCTTGTATAGTGCAGTGCTTAGGTGATCACCTTTGTAAGAGAGAGGTTAGGAGTTCAAATCCCATCAGTAGTTTTCTTTTTTTTTTCTTTTATAAATTGTACACATATGTAAAGATATGAAAATATATTTGTAGAAATCTATAATTTTAGTCATATACACACACAAAGCTCCCCTATATAGTGTCCCATTGTCACAGTAGTCACACCAAGCACTTCCAACATATGTGATACAATGCATATACTCTGTGGGATGAGACATGATATAGGGGAGCTATGTATGTGTATGTATATACATCATTATAGAGATTGACATATATATTTTAGGTCTCTATACATATGTGGAGAATTTAGGGGGGGGAAAAAAAAATACTCTGTGAGGGACTAGAACTCCAAACCCCTTCGTTGTAAAGCTAAAACTCTACAGCTGCACCAACAGCCCAAGTTAGTGACAGGCTGAGCAGGGTCTTCTCTCAAAGCTGAGCGCTTCTCCCTCCATTGTTTTCACTCTCATGTTACTGACAGCAAGCAGAGATCTTTTCTTGAAGCTGACATTTGTCCTTGTAGTTGAGTAAAGATCTCTGCCTGTTGTCAGTACAATTTGGGTGAAGACCACTAGAAGTTAAAGCTGTTGGCTTTCAGCGTGATCTGTGTGTAAACTAAGACATATGACAGGTGCTTGCTGGTGTTTGGAGCCTCAAGGCTGCAGAAATAAGCATGCAGGAGGCTACAGAGCTGTTATATCCAGACAACCTTCTGCATCCCCTGCTTTATAGAAAATGATGATATCACAGTTCTTCAGTGAGGGGAGACAAGCCTCCTGAGAGGAGAGACACACCTGCTGAGAGGAGAGACACGCCTGCTCAGCGGAGAGACACGCCTCTGGATTTCAAACTGAATCTGAGAAAATTAGCAGAACAGCTCAAACGATAACCCCCCTTTAAAGCTAGCAGCACAGATCTCCTCAGCGTTCACATGCTGCAAACTTACAGGCCTTCCCCCACACCATAGTGGATTATCCAAGCTCAGAACCAGGAAGTCTTGCAGAGCGGTCACATTAGTGATTTATCATGCTGCCTGTGAACTGCCAACTTTAGTCTCCGTTTCTTAGGCTATGTCTCCACTGTACAGGATAATGATCGTATTTTCGGCGCTTTTAGTTTTTTAAAAGCGCCGAAGATACGATCGTCCCTGCAGCCCCATAGGTGGCAATAGAAAAGATGAGCTGTGGTCTCCACAGCTCGTCTTTTCTCTGCTTTTTTTCTACACCGGCGTTTTTAGTTTTCTTGGCGTTTTCCCATACAATTGTATGGGTGACGTAAAAAAAACGAGAAACGACTGTGGTTGTAGTACAAAGCGTGACAAAAAACACGGTCCTGCATCGGAATAAAAACCAGCTGCTTTCGGGCCGTTTTTTGTCCGATGTAGTGGAGACATAGCCTTAAAGGCTAGAGCTGTATTAATGAATTACAGGTGAAATGCTTTACATTTTCTAATTAATCACATTTTGAGAGAGTTTATGTTTTAGTCTTCTATTACCTCATGAAGTTTCCCTACATTTCCCTTTAGGCTTTGTTCACACGTCATAATTGCGGGGCGCAATTACGCCGGGACTTCGGGAGCTCGCGTCGACTCCCGCGGCACGGGAGGGGGGGGGGAGCCGACGGCCCATCGGCCCATAGACATTCATTACTAGCGGCGCGTATTCACCGCTGGTAATTCACATGTCACTTATCTCCCCCCGCATCGTATTGTGCGAGTGGGGAGAGGAGGCGTAATCCATAGTTCTCTATAAGAACTGTGAATTACCGTAATTATTGGGACTTATTGAGCGCAGTACGGCGCAAAATACGGGCCGAAATGCGTTCCAATTTAACCCGTGTGAACATAGCCTTAATGTTCTCTTCTTATTGTATAGCTCTGTTTGTGAACTGTACTATTTAGGAACAAAATGGAATTAGGTCCTTTTGTAAAAGTTTTCTTGCTGATATGATCCAGTATTGTTTTTGACCAAACTATGCCCATGTGAATAATGTCTTTAAGGCATGTATAATGTGTGTAGATAACATATGCCTGGAACCTTCACTGGCTTCCCATTGCCCAGCGAATTCACTTCAAGTTGCTAACCATGACCTACAAGGCTCTCCATAACCTCTCCCCTCCATACATCTCTGCCCTAATCTCCAGATACTCCCCCTCACGCAATCTCCGCTCCTCACAGGACCTTCTTCTCTGCTCTCCCCTTATCAGCTCTTCACACAACCGTCTCCAAGATTTCTCCCGTGCTTCCCCCACACTCTGGAATTCACTGCCCCAACACATCAGACTCTCCTCCACTTTCACCAGATTCAAAAGCACCCTGAAAACCCATCTCTTCAGGATAGCCTATAAACTATAGTACCCCTTCTGTCACCACACTCTCCACAAACATGTCTGCCCCCCACCTTCAGTCTCTTTCCCCCATCCTTGTAGATTGTAAGCCTTCGCGTGCAGGGTTCTCTCTCCATCTGTGCCAGTTGATTGTCACATACTGTCAGCATTGAACTTGTTTGAATTATGTTATGTTTGTAACCCTCTTGAATGTACAGCGTCCTGGAATCAATGGCGCTCTAAAAATAAATAATAATAATAATCGAAGATTTTTCAGAATATAGGAGAGTCTGCTTATACAGTGCTGCTTATACTGTTTATCTAAATAGCGCAGGCATTTAAGCAAACCATATTCTGGTCACAAATCCTCACTGACCTAATTAGTTTGGGATCTTTAAGGCGTTTCTTTTGAGGAGTAATTAGATTGGCCATGTTTGAATTTTCACTGCAGACAGTACAGCATTAGCACTGGCCACTATATCCACTCCATTAGTTTATACATGAATATAAGTAATAGGATCAAAGTTGACATATTTAAAACTAAATTTATCTTGTGTATGGCCAACTTTTAAAAATGATCAGTATTTATTGTGTCTTATAGACACCTCTCTATGAATCATGCTGTCCAGTCGAGAACAATGCATGTATAGGCAGACAGAGGCATATTTCTTCTAGACGAGCTTTAAAATCAGAACTAAAGAAGTAAGCAGCTTCTTCAAACTCTCTCCTTGGATTTATCTGTATTGTCAACAAGCAGCTATAAGTAACGACAACCATTGCAGCATAAAATCTCTAACACCCCTGGTTGCTTTCATTGGATGGAAGTAAATCATTACACTCTGATGGTTGTCATTTTTCATTGCTAATATGTTGTAAAATCTCAAAGTACCCAATAATATATTTAGATAGGTCATGTTTTATACCGGAAGTAGCAGATTAAGAGTATTTATATCTTCTAATTGCAGGATGACCGTCAGATACTGTGTATAACGCTGCTCCTTGGCCTAAATCACAGTGAAAATCCCCTGGTAAAGGCTGCAGCTGCAAGAGCACTTGGTGTATACATTCTGTTTCCATGTCTTCGGCAGGTTGGTCATTCTCATCGTGCCTCCTCTGTACATAGGTGCAATCTTCAAAGGTGAAGCCTTTTATTTTATGTAGACATATTTTACGGGGTTTATACTGCCCTATCTGAGAGCAGGATATAATAGAGAGAGATAAGCTGAGCTCTATGATATATAGGGTTATATGACTTTGAAGCATCATTTCTGAGTAAAAAGCAGATAAAACACATAAACGGAAAGTAATAATCCTGCGTAACCCCACCCACATACAATGATTGACAGTTTGCGCTGTACACACAATGATACAGTCTATGTACACTGTATATGGGCAAAATAAGTATGACTTCTACTGTCTCTGAAGGAGTTTGATCAGTATTTTCTCTGCTTTTTTATTCAGAAATCCTGCTCCAAATCATATAAATCTATATAGAACTCCTCTCACGCTATCAGATCCTGCTCTCAGATAGGGCAGCATAAACTACCTGACAGGCTCACTTTAAATTTGACTCTGCCTTCTCTGAGATTTTGCAAAATTCTACGCTCTATGTGATTCATGTTCTCTTCCACTATGAGTGTTTCATTTATCTGCATTTTCCTCTCTTCCTTGTTGCTGCATAATGCTATTAAATAAACATACTTCGTATAAAAACATGAAGTGAATAAATGGTTATTATCTGTTGTAGGACGTCATGTTTGTAGCCGATACAGCAAATGCTATTTTGATGTCTCTCAATGACAAATCCCCAAATGTGCGTGCCAAAGCAGCCTGGTCACTAGGCAACCTGACGGATACATTAATCGTTAATATGTATGTATTTGATATATTATCAGTGTTTATATTTGTTTAAAAAAAAATTTGTAATTAATATTTATCACGATTACAGGGAGTGTATGGGACATACTTTTCAGGAAGAATTTTCTGATCTGTTACTTCTGAAAATGCTACGGTCCGCAACTGAAGCATCAAAAGACAAAGATAAGGTATGTAGTTCTATATTACCCCCTTAAAGCCGAAGCCAGTTTTGGCCTCTCTGACAGAGCCCCATTTTTGAAATCTGGCATGTCACTGTACGTGAGAATAACTTTTTGACACTTTAACCTATCCATGTGATTCAGAGACTGTTTTCTTGTGACACATTGTGCTTTAAGATAGTAAGAAATTTTGGTCCAAAAAGTCCTTGTTTATTTGTAAAAAATATCAAATAATTGTGAAAAATTTGAAAAATTTACCATTTTCAAACTTCAAAAATTTCTGTGTGTAAGGCAGATAGTTATTCCACTCAAAATAGCTTATAACTAGCATCAACCATATGTCTACTGTAGGTTGGCATCTTTTTTTTAAATGTCTTTTTTTTTATTTACGTCATTTGAAATTTAGTAGTAATTTTCAAATTGTCAAGAAAATTTGCAATATACATTTAAATAGGGACCAGTCCAGTTCTAACGTGATTTTGATTGGCCTGTATGTTAGATACCCCCCATAAATGACTTAATCTAAGAAACGACACCCTTTAAAGTATTCAAAACAGCATTTAGGAAGTTTATTAACCCATTAGGTGTTTCAGAGGAATTAAAATAAAGTGGAGGTGAAATTTAAAAATTTCACTTTTTTTTTGCAGATTTTCCATTTTTATACATTATTCACAAGAACACAGTATATGTGACCAGGAAAATCCAACTTAATATTGATTCCCCAGAATCTGCTGTTTTCAGAGATGACACATATGTGGCCCTAGTGCGCTATTTGGCTCAACCACAAGCCCCAGAGTAGGAGGAGGAGGATGAGGTGCACCTACTTGACTGTGGGGTCTAATTTTCATTATGATTTTATTTAGGCGCCATTTCAGGTTTGCGGACGCCCTAAGGGGCTAAAACTTAATAAACAACCCTAAAAAGACCCCATATTGGAAACTACATCCCTTAAGGAATATATCCAGGGGTGCAGTGAGTATATCGACCGCACAGGTGTTTCACAATTTTTTTTTTTTAGTGTTAAGCTGTGAAAATTAAAAATGTTATTTTTTTCCAACAAACTGCAGTTTTAGCTGAAAATGTTTCATTTTTACAAGGAATACTGGAAAAAAAGCACCCAAAATTTTGTCACGCAATTTCTTCCGTTCGGCAATACCCTACATGTTGGTGTAAACTGCTGTTTGGGCGCATTTCAGGGGGTACAAGGGAGGGTGCGCTATTTGGCTTTTGGAACACAGATTTTGGTGGGGCCATGTCGCATTTGCAAAGCCCCCCAAAGTACCAGAACCGGTGAAACCTTCCAGAAGTCGCCCCATTTTGGATTCAACACCCCTCAAGGATCTCATCTAGGGGTGTATTGTGCATTTTGGGCACACAGGTGTTCCATAGTATTTTTCAATATTGGGCTATGAAAATGGGGGGAAAAAACGCAGTTCCGCCATTGTTTTTTGGGCTTTATTCTTACAATGTTCGCCGTACGGGATAAATAACAGGATAACTTTACTATGGGGGTTGGTATAATTACAATTATATAAATTTTATATAGTTTTTTATGTTTTATTACTTTTACACAATAGAAATAGGTCTATAAAAATTTTTATGTTGTCCTATTCTGACAACCATAGCTTTTTTTATACAGAGCTAATTAAGGGCTTGTTTTTTGTGGGATGAGTTGGTGTTTTTATTGGTACCATTATGGGATTCATATGACACTTTGATCTGCTTTTTATAATGGTTTTTATGAGATATTTTGAACAAAATACAGCATTCCTGGTAGTGTTTTTTTTTTATTTTTTACAGCGGTCACCATGCAGTATAAATGACATGCAAGCTTTACTCAGCAAGTCAATACGATTACAGTGATACCCAATTTGTATATTTTTTTTTTATGTTTTACTGCTTTTACACAATAAAAACACTTTTATTCAAAAAGGAAAACATGTTTTTGCATCGCCATAGTCTGAGAGCCATAACTTTTTTATGTTTCTGTGTACGGAGCTGTGTAGGGACTTGTTTTTTGCGGGATGACTTGACGTTTTTATTGGTATCATTTTTTTGGGGACAAGATTTTTTTTATCGGTTTTAAACCCAATTTTTGTAAGGCAGGTTGACGAAATACTGCAATCCTAGAAGTGTTTTTTATTTTTATTTTTAACAGCGCTCACTGTGCAGTATCTATGATAAGTTAGCTTTACTCAGTGGGTCGATACGATTACGGCGATACCTAATTTATATAGTTTTTTTATGTTGAAGCACTTTTTTAAAAAAAGTGTTTTTATTGTGTAAAACAATTTTTATGCATCGCTGTCTTATGAGAGCCATAACTTTTTTATTTTTCCTTATACAGAGACGTGTAAGGACTTTTTTTTTGCGGGATGAACTGACGCTTTGTTACAAATTTGGCAATTATGAGTTTTTGATCGCGTTTTATTCCATTTTATGTGCTGCGGGATGAACAAAAATGGCAATTCTTTGATTTAGAAAATTTTTTTTTTTTAACAGCGTTAATATGACATATTTATGGGACAGGTCGTTATGCACGCGGCGATACCAAATTTGAGTACTTTATTTTTTATCTTTTTTGGGCCGTTTGACGTCTGTAAAGGGAAAAAGGGCGGTGTACGTGTTTTTTTTTTTTTTTTTGTTGCACTTTTTTTCACTTTTTTTTACTTTTCCCCATAGGGGATTTATAACCACAATCTTCAGATCTTATGAAGATTGCTGTTAGAAGGCAGGTCAGTACACAGTATTATTGCTGTGTACTGGTCGCCATGACAACTGTCAGTCACGATGCCCACAATGCATTGTGGGCATCGTGACGTCACAGACGGCTTCAGGAAGTGATCTGCAAGCCCGCACGATCGCCAGGACGTACGTATACGTCCATTTGCGGGAAGTCGCTTCCCGCTAGGATGTATGCATATGTCCCATGTCGGGAAGGGGTTAAGTATTGAAATGATGTGATATAAATTACCCTGCACCATAGTCTGCACCATGCTTGTTTTTAAAGGGGTAGTCCAAGTGTATAGTTCAAAATAAAGAAGTGCTGCTGAAGCAGACAGAATAAGAGAACCCATATTACCTCCCCATTTTCCTCCATTCCTGCGCTGCTGGTGCTTTTGCAAAGTTTTGTGTTTATTCCTTCTTCTCATGGTCAGATCATCACCACTTCAGCTGACATCCCTGTTCAGAGCTGTTCACTTCCAAATGGTGATAGCAGGCAATGGTATGTGACAGCTGCATCAGTGCTGGAATGGAGGGGTGTATGTATTTTTTTTTTTTTTGTCACAGCCTCTGCAGCACTCAGTTTAAAAACAAAAAACAAACACCCTAAGCATGTTTTTGGGATGCGGGAAGTTAAAGTGCTGGTTGATAGTCATATAAAAACGAGTAGAACATACAAAATCAATGCAAATTTTTCTTTTTACTATATATCACATATACATAAGACCTCAGTATCCTTTTAAATGTAATCTCACATACTATAATTTTCTGAATATAAGTAGCACATGACTATACGATTCAGATTTTGACAGCAGAAAATAATAAAACATCAGTTCCTCAGCTGATACTCTGCTGCTTCAGTACCACTGCTTTAATCTTCTCTGCTAGTCTGCGTTCACCTGAATACAACATTGAAGCACCCATAAACTCTCTGGACTGCTGCAGCAGTCACGTGGGTATATAGGAACTTTACCACTGCAGCCAAGAAAACACAGACTCGTAGGGTAGACCAGAGAAGCAGTGCAGAAGCAATGGCTAAAATGGATGTTTTGTTACTTTGTGCCCCTTCCACCGTTTTAGTAACTTTTATGTGTCTTTATCAGCTATTTAAATATCAGTAACTTCTAGGATAGAATACGTGGTTAACATTTTGTTCCATATATGTTGAAGATAAAAGAGAGGATTTATAGCTGTAGTCTTGGTATTTTAGGGGGTCAATATATTATTCCAGGGTGACCTAGTATAAATAGCTGGTTTATACCTCGAATAACATAGAGACCCTGTTAGGGGCCCTCACCTTGTCTCTGTGAGCTGCAGAGCTGGATAATATATCCCACGTGCATGTCAAGTAAGAAGATATTGTGGATGATGTGACAAAACAGCATTTATATTGAATGCACAATGACTAGATGTGTTTTTGTTTTTTTGGGGCAAATCTTATTTCGGTTAAAAATAGAATTAATAGTTTGAAGATAGTTTCAACAAATAACATATAACAATATAAAAAAACACACTTTAAAGACAGTTCCTTTTCTCTCGAGAAAAACAATGTACAGATAAATAGGAAATTACTGTAATTTTGTAATGTACTTATGTAATGGTGCACTTTATTTTATTTAAGTGGTGCTATCTTTCTGTGCTATCTCGGATAACAAGAGCATTAAATCCCAGGTAATACAAGATGACTAATGTTTTCATATGTGTTGTGATCCATTGCTAACAAACAATGGTGTTTCAATCCAATAAAAAAAGATCGAGATATTTATAAAACAACAGGAGCTAGCGGAAGTCACAGTTGTTTTGTCAAAGTTTGCCATATTATCTGTGTATGATAATCTTAATTATAATAAAATTAGTTTATAAATGTTGGGAGTATTTTAAATTGATGGCCATCAAGCTTAGAAAAAAAAATGCAAAAGATCATATACATTTCTCTATACATACATCATAAACGTTCTTTAATCCATTATTAATGGAAACTGATGCTGGATTACTAAATATTCTGGATTAAAGGTCATTGAACAGCCTTTGGTGGGTATAGTTTATCAATCGGTATACTCTAGCTCAGGGCCGGGACAAGGCATTTTGGTGCCCTAGGCAAGTACAGCCAAAAAAATTGCACCTCCCCAAACACTAATTCCTCTCGTCCCTGCACCAGGTCCTGTCACTAACTTTCTGCATAACTTTTCTGATCAGAGTCGTTCACCTTCCCTTTTCTTCTCCATCCGGTTCACACCTTTATGCTGATTGGTCCCGGCCAATACTCGTCCCTGCAGATTTGGACACATATCTTAGAATCCTCACATTTCCAGCAACTCCTTAATTATAGGTATATAAGTCCCCTCAGATAGGAAGCTATATAGGTCCCTGTAGTTAGGTATAAATGTCCCCTCAATTAGGCAGGGATATACAGGTCCCCATCGGTTAGGCAGGTATATAGATATGCCCTCTCAGTCAGGAAGGTGTGTGTGTGTGTATATATATATATATATGTCTCGTCAGCATTATATAGTATGTTTGTACCCCTTTAGGATTATATAAATATATCATCAGCAGTGTATTTTAATATAAGTCACTCTATCATATATATATACGTAGATGTATATAGATCTATATATTTATAGGACTCTATAGTATATATAGTCTCGTCAGGCAGGTATATAGATATGTCACTCTTAGGCAGTATATATATAGGGGCACTCAGGCAGGTTATTTATAAGGGGCACTCTCAGGCAGGTATATTAATATAGGGGCACTCTAAGGCAGGTATATAGCTAGGGGCACTCTAAGGCAGGTATATAGCTAGGGGCACTCAGGCAGGTATATAGATAGGGGCACTCAGCAGGTATATAGGGGCACTCTCAGCAGGTATATAGCTAGGGGCACTCAGCAGGTATATGGGTGGCACTCTCGGGCAGGTATATAGATAGGGGCACTCTAAGCAGGTATATAGTAGGGCACTCTAAGGCAGGTATATAGATAGCGGCACTCTCAGCAGGTATATAGATAGCGGCACTCAGCAGGTATATAGGTAGCGGCACTCTCAGCAGGTATATAGATAGCGGCACTCTCAGCAGGTATATAGGGGCTCAGGCAGGTATATAGGGGCTCAGGCAGGTATATAGGGGCACTCAGCAGGCATATAGAGGCTCAGGCAGGTATATAGGGGCAACCAGCAGGTATATAGGGGCACTCAGCAGGCATATAGAGGCTCAGGCAGGTATACAGGGGCACTCAGCAGGCATATAGGGGCACTCAGCAGGCATATAGGGGCACTCAGGCAGTTAAAAATAAGAACATTCATACTTACCTGCTTCCCGGGCGCGCGCTCCTCTTCGGGCCCCGCCTCCATCGCCGGGACGCTCCTCCGGCGCACAGCCAATGACGCGCGGTGCGCCCGAGGAGAGGCAGTGTCGCTATGACATCACTTCATCGCGACGCTGCCCGGCTGAGCCACACGGGGCCGTGGCGGGTCTTCAGCGCTATGAGGACCCGGCAGCCCCGCTGTGTCGCACCGTGACTTGCCGGAGGATCCAGCGATCCTCTGGTGAGCCGGTCCGACACTATCTGTGGGGCAGACAGCGCTCACGCTCTGCTCCGCAAAAGTCCTCAAAGAGACCGCCGGCACTTCAGGCCCACGGCAGCGGCCTGGAGCCCAGCGAGGTTTGGGGCCCCTGACTGCGCCCCTAAGTGACAGGCAGAGGTAGGCGCCCTAGGCGATCGCCTACCTCTGCCTACCCGTCGTCCCGGCCCTGCTCTAGCTAATAAAGGGGAGTCTCTGTTCTGGTGGGTAAATTACTTCCAGTTACTAAACTTGCATATTGATCCATCTGGTAGATATATATTGCTGCATTTCCAGCTTTGGCTTTGGCTGATAACGGGAATTTGTGCCCCCTCTTTTCCAGAAACAAATTTTAGATATAGTTATGTAGAAGGCCTCCCAGTAGCCCAACGCTTCGCTCCTTTTGGTTGGCGATTTCTACACGGTGCTGGATGAATCACTTGATAAACTACAAGTTCAACAAACTCGTAACAAAAATTTGGGAGATTGAACCAGCACTCATGGGTTGTTAGAAGCCTCAGCGAATATATTGCATTCTCGCCAATGTCACTGGGGAACACAGCACCTTGGGTATAGGCCCTTGCCCTAGAAGGTGGACACTAGGCAGACCAAACATTTTGGGCCCGTCGTGGTGGCCTATATCCCTCCTGCTGACGCCAGGCTGATCAGTTTTCAGCCTAGTGTCTGTGGGAGGCAGACGCTACTCCGTAGCTCTGCAATGTTTGTTATTTTTTGTTTCTTTGCAGGAGGTGATTGAGCACCTGGCTCTCACCTGTAGGAAGGTGATTGAGCACCCAGATCTCACCTAGTGGAAAGGTGATCGAGCCCCTGGCTCTTACCTATCTGAGGGGTCATCAGCGCATAATTGTACCGTGATGTTGGAAACCAGTCAGATTTTTGGCTGGCTGGCCTTCCTTTCCGCCGCTAACCGTCCCCATTTGCCACCTCCACGGCCTTTTTACGGATTCCGGTAGCCTCACACCCGGGTGCATGGTACAGAAGGGGTGATGTCACAACGTCCGAAGACGTCGGATAGGTGAGTACCCCGACTTCCTCCGTTTTAGGGGTAGTTGTTTTTTTTTTTTTCATTTCCTTTTATGGGTTTGGAGGGCCGTGGGAATTCCTTTTTACTCCAGCAGCCCGGGCTTGTGTTGGGGGCAGAGCCTAATCACAATTTTCCGGCGTTCGCCGTCCTGGCTGCCTTGCTGCATCTCCTGGCTTCCATGGGGGACACAGCACCTTGGGGTGGTAAGTTGTCCTGCTTTGGGCCGTCTATCCCTGCCCCACACACCCTGCAGCCATGTCCCTTTCCAAGGACAAGGGGTTAAAACCCCCTGCATCCAAAGCATTGGCGACTTACTTCGCCTGCGCCCGTTGCCACAAGAAATTCTCATGTGGCCAGCCCAGTGCCCTTTGTACTCTTTGCGTTGCTCCTCAGCCAACCGCCGCGGGGCCTGACCCCTCCTGTCTGGAGTAGGTGGCCCCAGAATGGTCTCTGCCCGCTGCCCAGCCTTGCACCTCCCGGGGTCCAGCGCCCGGCGCAGCCCGTACCATGCGTTCGCGTAAGAGGGTTAGAGCTCTCTCTTTTGTCGTTATCACCTGAGCTCTCTTCTTACGGACAGTGGTCGGAGATGGTCTCCTGCCGGGACTCGGCTTCTTTAAGTCGGAACTCCTCTGATTCTGACTCCGAGCCAGACAGAGATGATGGAATGGCAGCAGCGGTCCAAGGCCTTATCCGGGCTGTCAGAGCCTCCCTTCATGTTAAGGATGAGGAAGTATCAGCCTCCCAGGAGGAGGTCTCCTTTAAGCGCAGCAGGCGTCAGCGCTTGGTGTTCCCTACACACCCGAAGTTTGAGGAACTGGTTGAGAGGGAGTGGAAACATCCCAATAGGCGTATGTTTCCTACCAGACGGCTTAATGTGCTTTTGTTCTTTACCGGAGGAATCGGTGACAAAGTGGTCGGGGGTCCCTTCAGTGGACGCCCCAGTCACCCAGCTCTCGAAATCTACGGCCATCCCAGTCTCGGACGCAGCAGTCCTTGGTGACAGCACAGACAGGCGTTTTGATGGGTTTTGTAGGTCCGCCTTTGTGGTGGCTGGGGCAGCCCTGTGACCTGTGTTTGCGTCTTCGTGGGTCAGCAAAGCCTGTATGGTCTGGTCTAAGCAGCTGCGGCAGTGGCTGTCAGTTGGAGCTCCTACAGAGGAGTTGTTGAATCTTGCTTCCCAGCTTTCAGGCGCTTCGAAGTTCCTGTGTGACACTTTGCTTCTTCGCTTGAGTCAGCCCATTTAGTGGCTAAAGCGTCGGCCAATGCGATGGCCATTCGCCACTCCCTGTGGTTGAAATTGGTCTGCGGATGCAGCCTCCAAGAAGTTATTGGTGGCGCTTCAGTTTTCTGGCGGTAAACTTTTTGGCAAGCGTTTGGACGAGTTAGTCTAAGAGGCCACAGGGGAGGGTCATAGTACGCTCCTCCCTCAGAGCTTAAGAGGCGCGCCCATTTGCAGCCCTTTCGGAGCTTTTCTTACAGGCCGGCTGCAGGGAAAGTCCCCCGTTCCTCGGGGGCTAAGCGCCCCTCAGCCAGACCAGCTTAGTCCTGGTGGTCTTGCAGAATGCCCAAGGGTTCTTCCGCCAAGTCGCTCTTGGTTTGAGGGCTTACCCCCACCCGAAAATTTGTCTCTGGTGGGGGGTCATCTCCTCCACTTCCAGGAGATCTGGCAGGTGCAGGTAGACGATGCCCGGGTTTGCGAGATCGTCACTTCAAGATACAGGATTCCCTCCAGTTCGTCTCCCCCAGCACGGTTTCTTCTTTCTTCCCCACCCGCTTCTCTGGCCTAAGCGTCAGCTTTTTTTCTGGCATTCCGCTCCCTCCTCCTTCAAGGAATAATTTCGCTATTCCCAAAGTCCGAGCGTTTTCTGGGTTTTTACTCAAACCTTTTTATGGTCCCCAAAAAGGACAGCTCAGTGAGTGTTGGATCTCAAGGAGCTCAACTGCTATGTGCAAGTTCCCGGTTTCTGCTTGGAGTCGCTCTGGTCGGTGATAGCCTCTCTGGAGCAGGGCAAATTTCTGGCCGTCATAGACATCAAGGACGCTTATCTGCAAGTCCCTTTTTCCCAGGCCCACCAGCGGTTTCTGTGTTTCGCAGTAGGCTCGCAGCACTTTCCGTTCAGAGCTCTGCTGTTCGGCATTGAAACTGCACCAAGGGCCTTCACAAAGGTCCTGGTGCCCTGATGGCGATCCTTTGCATCAGGGGCGTGACCATTATCCCGTATCTGGACGACCTTCTAGTGAAGACTCATTCTTGTTGCGCCTTTCTGTACAGCATCAGGATCACTCTAGACACCTTGGTGCGCTTCGGGTGGATAATCAATTTCGACAAGTCATGTCTGATCCCATCACAGAGGATGGAGTTTCTGGGGATGATTCTCGACACACAGGTGGCCAGAGTGTTTCTTCCACTAGGGAAGATTCAGCAGCTGCAGTCAGACGTTTCTCTACTTCTGACTCACTCCCCATATAACCTTCGCACTTGCATGTGCGTTCATGGCAGGATGGTGGCTGCCTTCAAGGCTGTGGTCTTTGCGCAGTTTCATTCTCGCCCTCTGCAGTGGGCGATCCTGTCTCGGTGGGACAGGTCTCCAATGACCCTGGACACAACGGTTTATCTGCCACCCCAGGTGCGAGCTGAGGTGGCTAGTCCCCCCCTGCATTGCATCAGGGGAAGTCATTTCTGTCCATGCAAGGGCTGATCATCACCACAGACGTCAGTGCATCAGTTTTCGGCTCCCGGACGACTCAGGGTCGCTGGTCCCTCAGGGAATCCGGTCTTCAGATCAATGTTCTAGAGCTCCGGGCCATTTTCCTAGCGCTCTCACATTGGTCCCCTCTTATTCGAGGTCACCCAGTGCGGATTAAGTCTGACAACACCACGGCAGTGGCCTACCTGAATCAGGGTGGCACCAGAAGCCAGGCAGCTTTTCGGGAAGCTGCGAGAATCCTTCGCTGGGCAGAGTGGTAAGTGCCGACTTTGCCGGTAAGTTTCATTCCAGGGGTGGAGAACTGGTTGGCCAATCATCTCAGTTGAGCGACGATCGATTACGGGGAGTAGGTTCTTCTACTGGAGGTTTTTCACCTCCTTTGCCAGAAGTTTCCCTACCTTTGCTTTCATGGAAGGTGGCCTTCTTGGAGGCCATTACCTCCATTCACCCAGTATCTGAACTAGCGGCTTTATCACGCAAGTCCCCTTTCTTGGTTCTGCATAAGGACAAGGTTGTTTTGCGTCCTGTTCCTTTGTTTCTTCCTAAAGTGGTTTTGTCGTTTCATATCAATGAGGACATAGTTCTGCCCTCTTTTTGCCCCTTGCCCACTCATCCTCGAGAGCGAGCGTTTCATTATTTAGATGTGGTCAGGGCCGTTCGGACCTTCCTCTGTTATGGAAACCTTTAGGCTCTCTGAAGCCCTCTTTGTCATTCCGGAAGGCCCAAGCAGGGGCCTGGCGGCCTCTAAGGCCACCATTGCCAGATGGATCCAGTCTGCCATTTTGGAAGAATATCGGTCTAGGGGGGAACCCCTTCCGTTTCGGGTCACTGCTCACTCCACATGAGCAGTTGGTGCCTCTTGGGTGGTTCAGCATCAAGCTTCAGCTTTACAGGTTTGTTAAGCTGCTACCTGGGCTTCAGTCCATACTTTTTCTAAGTTCTATCAGATACCATACCTTGGCTGATGCAAGCCTCGGTCGTAAAGTGCTTCAGGCAGCAGTGTGCTAATGCTTACCACTGCTGATGAGTGTTTTAGTTGTTACCTCTTTTGTCTCCCACTCTCTGGGACTGCTCTTGGACATCCCAAGGTGCTGTGTCCCCCAATGACATTAGCGAGAAAATTGGATTTTTGTACTTACCATAAAATCCTTTTCTCGTCCGATTCATTGGGGGACACTGGTCCCTCCCTGGGTTTTTCTCCATGGAATCAGTTTGCTCTTTTTATGTTATTCCTCTCGGCCACAGCTTTTGTACCAACTGATCAGCCTGGCGTCTGCAGGAGGGGGGTATAGGGTGCCGGGGTGGGCCCAACACGTGCAGTCGGCCTAGGGTCTGCCTCCTAGGTAAAGGGTCTATACCCAAGGTGCTGTATCCCCCAATGAATCGGACGAGAAAAGGATTTTACAGCAAGTACAAAAATCCAATTTTCTCTTCTAGATCTAGCATTCACATCTAGAGTTACTACCCTCTCTTTTAGTCTGAAATGCCTCTAGTTAGGTATCAGAGGCTAAGCTCCTCTGTTGTTCCTTATAACACCTTTATTGCAGAAATCTCATAAATTCATTAATTCTATGTGGGTTGAAGTACCTAAGATAGCTACTAAATGCAAAGCGTGTGAAAAAATTATTGAACTCGTCACCAGTTATCGAAGTAAATATATTTCTAAAGGTGCTGTTGACCTAAAACTCTTAAACAACTCATCCAATCCACACCAACCTTGGTTGGTAATGGCAGCTTCAAGGCGCCTAATGTATGGAGAAACTAGTCACATGCATTGTTAAGGTGGGATTTTGGCCCATTCTTCCACACAAACGCTCTTCAAAACCTAAAGGGTCTGTGGGCTTCTTCTAGGAAATGTGAGCTTTAGTTCCTTCATTATATATTTTTTTTTTTTTGGATTCAGGTCAGGTGATTGGCTGGGAAATTCCAGTAGCTTTATTTTCTTTCTCTGAAACCAGTTGAGTTTCCTTGGCTGTGTGTTTGGAATCAATGACTTGCTGAAAGTTCCACCCTAATAGCTGATTGCAGGTCTTACTGTAGCTCTTCACAGGTGGTCCTTGGCACTTGGACAGCTCTGCTGATACAGTTTCAGACAGTGAAGTAAAAAGAATTTTTGGGAGCACCTGGTGGTGGCTGGTTTATGGTGAAATTATGTTCTTTCCATTTCTGGATTATTGCCGTAACAGTGCTGACAGTAGTTTAGAAATTCTTCTGTAACCAATGCCATCTGCATGCTTTGTAACAGTAAGGTTGTGAAGGTCTTGAGATAGCTTATCATGAGATGTTTCTTTTGTGTCACCTTGGTAATGAGACACCTTTTTATAGGCCATCAGCTGAACCAGATGATATAATTTTTCCTTGAGTGGCATTATTACTAATTATTGATAATGTCAGCTGCTGTAGACTTTCCATGACGTTTTTTGCACCTCCTCTCTTTGTGTTAAATATTTTTTCCCTCTGCCATTTCTTATTCTTACACATAATTTATGTACATGCATGGTTTGATTTCTTTGCCTGCGTGGATCAGATGGATTATTGGCAACATCTAGTGAGAATTTCAGGTTAATAACACCTTTAGAAATAAATTTACCAAAGCCCTGACACAGACTCCTCAATTGCCTAAACCTCCGACTCCTGACTCCCTCATACATGGCACATGTTTAAAGGGGACCTGTCACCTATGCCCCCCTTGCTGAAGACAGCACAAGCTAGTGTCAGACATGCTGTTTCCAGTGCGGTATCCCTTATTCTCTAAGATGCTGTAATTTTAGAGCATTTATTCTCAAATCTTATTTATGAGCCCCACCCACCTGGCAGCTATTCACATGTTTCTACCTATTCATAGTAATAGGTTAATCAGTTGTGAGGTGGGTGGGGCTAGCCTCAAATGACTCTTTTCATGACTCTTTTCTGGCTGAAAACTTCAGATTTGAGCACTAAATACTGAAAAACTACAGCCTCTTACAGAATAAGGGACACAGTGCTGGAAACAGCATGTCTCACTAGCTTGTGCTGCCCTCAGCAAGGGGGGCAGGTTCTCTTTAAGTGATAACTTTACTGTAGTAAAATGGTAACATCAGGCTCTTTATCACCTTATGGTACAATAATCAAGCTATTTAGGTAGAACATACACTGACAAACAAAATGGTAACAATGTTTTGATCTTTTGACTCTAAGGTTCCATATCTCACCATCCACTACAGCTTTGTACATGAGGCTACCATCGTTTTATAGACAATCTTGCCTATCTTATACATAAATTGGACTTGCAAGTATTTAGTATCTGCTTAGTTCTGCAGATTCTTGTCATGTAACTGCATTGTTACTGTTTTGCTCCTAAAAATTAAAATGTTAATTTTTATTATTTTGTCAGTATTTGGTAAATCCACCTTTTGGCTTTCAATACTGCCTGAATCCTTCTGGACATGCTCTGGATCAGATTAAAGCAGGTCTTGACCAAAACCTGATCCCAGGTCTCTTCTGCACATTCCCAAGGTTGGTGCATACTGGACTTGAATATGAATACCAACAAGTGTTCAATTGGATTGAGGTCTGTGGACTATGGAGGCCAATACAGCAACTCCATTGTCATTAAACCATTCCTTCTCCAAAATTGACATATGCTTCAGGTTGTTGTCCTGCTGGAATACCCAAAGTACTCAAGTATATGAAGTAACTAATTTTGTAGGATACTCACATATAGCTCAGCATTGCGAT
Organism: Phyllomedusa bahiana; assembly: GCA_025379985.1. Lineage (NCBI taxonomy): Eukaryota > Metazoa > Chordata > Amphibia > Anura > Hylidae > Phyllomedusa > Phyllomedusa bahiana. The sequence continues at coordinate 90,354 of JAODAL010001486.1, read as the reverse complement.
CAACATTGATTCTGGTTAAGTATCCAACATTTTTGGCTGTAAAACAACCCCATATCATCAGGCTTCCTCCGTTGAACTTGACAGTTTCTTCAATTTCTCGTTCTTTCCCCGTTCTTTTGAACCCATTTGCCCCATCAGAGCCCTGTCTATTGCCTTTCATCACATCGCCCCAAATCATCCGTTTCCAATCTTCCATTTTTCGTACTTTTTTGCAAACTCGGGCAATGCGTCTTATAATGAGATTGAAGTCGAGGCTTCTACACCTTTTTTTCAGGCCATCATTCCAGACCTGTGTAATGCATGGTGCATGCACGGACGTCTGATCTCACTCTTATGAAGCATATGAGCCACCTCCACTGCTGTGTCTGTCGCGTTAGAACTGATAGACCTTGTGATGAGCCAACTTGTTGACTATGATATTTTGCCTGGGCATCCACCTTTTGGCTTTGGAATGAATGGATGGACTTCATTTCATATTCTTCCAGCTGTCCCTACCTCACATGATGCAATTTCGCAATTTTCTTGGCCAAGAGACCTCTATCGATCAGCTGGAAGATGCTGTTTCTCTTTTATTGGGAAATCTTCTTCATGCCTGCTCGAAACAGTGACCTTTTGCTTGGGAATCAGCCTAATAACACACTGAGCTATTATGGAATGTGAGAACAGGTTGTAATTTGTAGTATCAAGAAGAAAAAGATTGTTCTACCCCCAGGAGCAAAAGAGTAACAATGCAGTTACATGACAAGAATCTGCAGAACTAAGCAAATGTAAAATAGTTGCAGGTCAAAGAAATGTATGAGATAGCCAAGATGATGAAGGGAGTCTCCTGTTGAAAGCTGTAGTGGATGGTGAGATATGGAGCCTGAAATTCACAAGTTCAAAAAATTGTAAATATGCAAAACTCTACAGGAAATGGGAAAATAGAGTTTTCAACAAAAACATCCTGAACAACATTTGTGGAGTCTCTGAATTTGTTCTGAGAAATAGTATCGCCTACATCAGATCCTGCATAGATGACCTCACATCTGAGCTCATTATTTCCCGGCTAGAGAACAGCCTCTCTACACTAACTTGGCCGGGGGCAGAGTGTTGACCACATGGGCAACATCTCTAACAATCTCAGGGTATAAAGGAATTGCCTCAGACACAGTCAGTTTTGATGAACGGTTGAACTTTTCTACTTCTTTGAAGTGAAAAAATTTTGCTGAAATCTGTTTGCTATGGGAGCGGAATCTTTTCCCCTGGGGCAGCACTTTGCCTGCTCCATGTCATCAATTACACTCCTCATATGATGAGGCTGAAAATATGGGAGCAGTAGCACTGGCAAAACCCAATTTCTCTTGCTCTTTGCACTGCATCGAACTAACTAGACCAACTTATTATATATTTTGGAAGTCGGAGTTGGTCCATTTTATAACTCCTGTAAAATAGGCACCGGCTCCGACTCCACAGCCCTGAAATTGGTTACTTATTCAGTATTGATTTCACCCCCTGTATTTGTATTGAAGTGCATTTGCTGGGTCGGTTAACCAACGTATGGTATGGGGAAGCTTTAAAGCTGTTATGTGACGAGTATTCGTCTGTGATCTCAGCACATAGAGCTGAGCTTTAGATGATCTTTACTCAGATGAAGAAATATCTTGATTTTTGGATGCGTTATCTCTACCCACATTAACCTAGCTGGAAATGAAATGTTAGGATTCGGAGATAATTGAGAGAAAAATTCAAAGAGCCATATGCCATTTGGTGACATGAAAGGAAATGGGAATTCCCAAAAATTTTCTGCACTGGCTGCATTTGCTTCATTTAAAACCTGCAGCTAGAGTGAAAGTAAATGTATACATTGCAAGCTTGTTTCTGTTGGGGAGGGGTGACAGGGGTGTCACCTTTCAGTCCTATTGTTCACACTAGCTATGGAACCACTCTCCTACTTGATTAACAGTAAGGGTATGTTCACATGGTGTATTGCAGCGCGTATAGTATGCGCCCCAATACGGCGGGTTCTTTAGAAGCACGCGCTGATCAGCGCGTATTTCCAAAGCACGGGGGGGCCGGGCGGGTGCCCCATTGACATTCATTGTTCGTGGCGTGTAATTGCCGTGAACAATTGACATGTCAATTCTCCCCCGGTGTGTACAATACGATCGTATTGTACCCACGGGGGATGACGCATAATCCATAGCTCTCAGAGAGCTATGGATTACCGTAATTGCGGCGCACATTTTCAGTACGTGGCGAAATGCACGCCAAAATAAGCAGTGTGAACATACCCGAATACCAGTATTGAAGGGCGAAATATTGCCGGTATAACTGAAAAGATCTCCCTTTATGTGGACAGTATGTTGGTATTAGAGATGGGCGAATCGATTCTAACAAAGTGGAAGTGCACGAAGCCGAAGTTTAGGGTGATTCGCGGGAACGAAGCATCTTTGTTATTGGTAAAATGGCCGCGAGCACATGGCGTGACATGGGGCAGAGAACTCTGGGAAGAAGAAAGGAACACCTTCAATGACATGTGCAGACATGAAGCCAATCAGTGACCAGCGGGCTTCTGTGACGTCACAGCCCTATATATACGGACGCCATCTTAAATCCTCACACTTCTCACTGTGTGTCCTGTCATAAGCATCTATCTGCTGCTGCTGCACTATATTGAACTTATTGTAAAACAAACTCATTTTATCAGCGACTGGGGGGAAAGACCATCACAAGTGTGTGTCATTTACACACTTGTTATTTAACCAGTGTTATTATTTTGTTTTAGTTTGTGTGGTCTTCTCCCTAAAATCCAGGGTGGGTGTACTTCTGTCCCATATATGCCCCAATTACATCTGGTTGTTCTGTAGGGTATTTAACACCGAAGGCTTAATTTAACCCCTTGATTGTGGGGTAATTTGCACTAAAATACAAGGTGTCTTTTTTATTTTGTCCCATATACATCTGGTCTTTCTGTATGATATTTCATACACAAGGCTTAATTGAACTTCTTGATTGTGCGGTAATTTGGACTAAAGTACACGTTGTCTGTATTTTTTGGTCTTCTATATGCCTAATTTACATCTGTTTTTTCTGTACGATATTTCATACACAAGGCTTAATTTAACTTCTTGATTGTGCGGTAATTTGGACTAAAGTACAGGGTGTCTGTATTTTTTCCCCACATACGCCTGAATTTCATCCCATTCATTCTGTAGGGTATTTTATACCAAGGGTAAATTTCTCCACTTGTTTTGTGGGGGAATTTGAGTCAAATACAGAGTGTGTGTATTTCTGCCACATACACACCTGAAATCCATCAACTTTAGACCAGTGGGGGTATTTTAATCTGTGGCCAAGAGTTAATTTATTCAATTTTTGTGGCGAATTCTGTGTATAGCCCAGTGAAGAGTGGGGAGGTGGGTGTCAATACCAGTCCCTGGTAAAGATGGTGGATGGTAGAAGGAGCAGCTGGCAGCAGATGTGGGGCATCAGGTGGGTGGCAGCATCAAAATAGTAGCTGAGGCAGGTAGCCAAAAGAATCCAGGGTTCAGGGTCTGCTCCAGGTGCTGCTGCTGGTGGGTACATAAATCACTAGGTGGTGAAGAAAGCTACTTATCAACAACTCCAGACTCAGGTTGCTGCTGATGGAGCTGGTACTGCTTCTAACCCCCCCATCCCTCCACAGCAGCCGTGGCAGTGGTACATGAGCACTGATGAACCACCCGGTCAGACCTGCTAGAGGATGGACAATGGCGCAGATAGGGAGCGGCTAACTGATTACATAGGATAACTCTATATTACTAGCGTTTGTCCTCCGTCTTGGCAGATGAAAAAATGCCCCCATTTGGGACTGGTAACGAGGGTCCAAGAGGATGGAGAGCCAGAAGTCATCCTTCTGCCAGATGGTGACAATTCAGCTGTCACTAGCCAGGCAAATCAGCATGCAGCGGGCCATCTGCGCAAGTGACTCTGAGGGACTCCCTGCCTCCATCTCCACTGTATACTGCCACGGTGTGTCTGGGTCATCTGCCTCGTCTTCCTAATCCTCCGGCTGCTCCTGCTCCTCTCCTGTCAACTGAATTAAAAAAAACTCTTAATTTCGCCAGACACTGCTTGTGCTCCAGTGTCTTCCTCCTCCTCCAGTTCAGCCCCCACTGGACTCATGTGGCCTTGAGATGTAGTCGCCATGTCTCCAGTCCCCTGACCAGACAGATTTTGCAGTCTCTCTTCCAAGACATGAAGCAGTGGAATGACGTTATTCATCCCGTCCCTAGTCCTGGCGAATGACAAATAACGTGGCCTCCTCAAAGGGCCTGAGCAAACAGCAGGTTTCACGCATGAGCTGCCACTGGCTGACATCAAAATTACACAGGGTAGTACTCCTGTCCACTTGGGTCATCAAAAAATCGTTAATGCTCTTTCTCTGTTCATCAATTTCCCCCTGTTCATCAATTTCCCCCTGTTCATCAATTTCCCCCTGTTCATCAATTTCCCCCTGTTCATCAATTTCCCCCTGTTCATCCATTTCTCCCTGTGCATCAATTTCCCCCTGTTAATCAATTGCCCCAGTTCATCAATTACTCCCTGTTCATCAATTACTTCCTGTTCATCAATTTCTCCCTGTTCATAAATTTCTGTTTTTCTCTGTTTATAGTTTCTCTGTTCTGTTTAGCTCAATGAGGGTGTGTTTGGTGGTGTAGGAATGTCTAAAGTGCTTGCAAAGTTTCCTGGCCAGTTCTCTGAACGGTGCACAGTCCATCACTTGAAAAGGGAGGGGCTGCAGTACCACCAACTTGGACAGGAGCACTGTCAGCTTCTGCACTTAGGGATGGATAGATGCGTACTGATGTCTCTTGGCAATCGTCTCGGTGAACGACTGCTGGCACCATGAGTGCCGAGGAGCAGGAGTATCTGGACCGGTAGATCATGTAAAAGACAGGGAGTTGTCTTCGGCAGAGGTGGTGAAGCTTTGACTGCCTGAAATGGGTGGCGTTCCACTGGGTGCTGCTGCTGTTGCGACAGGATGGACCACCACATCTGAGACACGTTTCTCCCAGGCCACTGTATGGTGACACTGCATGATGTTGATGCAGAGCCGTGGTGTCAACGTTAGGTCCCTGGTCATGCTTTACTTTCTGCCCACAGATTCTACATATAGTTATGTTTGCCTCCTCTGGTGTCTTGTCAAATAATTGCCACACCGCCGAGTAGGTGATTTTACCACCAATGCTCTGCACTGACTGACTAACTTACCGCCTCTGCCCCGGTGAGCCCCTGTGCCGCTACTTTCTAGGACCTGCAAAGTGGGTGGTCTAAATCGTGGCTGTTTGGCCTCCAACCTTGCACTGCTGCCACCCTGCTGACTCCCAGCCACATTACCGACTTGTGGGCTGCGCCACTGCATGACACGCAAGCTGCCGCTCTCTTCTCCCAATGATAATGATGAAGCCCTTGCTTCCAGGGCCGGGACAATGGGTAGTCGAAGGTAGGCGACCGTCTAGGGCGCCACTTCATCCCAGGCAGAAAAGGGGGCACAAGGAGGCATGGAGTGGGCTGAATTTTCCATTTGGAGGGCACTTTATGCCTTGTTTAATTAGGGCACCAGAACACCTTGTCCTAGCCTCGCTTGTTTAACCCGGCTCCCATGTGCGATCGGCTATATCGATTAGTGTTTGCCTGTCACCGCCGTCCTCCTCAACGGTGTCGCTGTACAAATCCTGTCCGCTCGCAACATAACCACCCATTGCAACTCTCCTCATCATTACTTGCCCGCTTCTGCAAGCAGCAGTGGATGTCTTCCCCACCTCCTTGCTGCCCACTGTCCTCAAATAGTTGGTCCTCACTGTATAGTGGCGCAAAGGCCACAGCACATAGTAGTTCTCTGGGTATGGGAAGCGAACGGGTGGGTTGAGGACAGGTGAGAGCCCCTCACCTACTCTCGGGCCATGCCAACTAAGGATTGTGTCTGACAAACCCACTGACTCTTGGCTGGGGCTGTCCGATGTCATTTGGGAGAAAGTGGATGGCCTAATGAACCATTCGAGAAGCGTTGGCTTGGTGGTCAACACACGGCTGCTAGATGACACCGGAAGCTCTGGCCTCACGGGGTGACCCCTGCTGTGACGTCCCCTTACTGTGCTGCGACTTGTGCCGGCTCCAGGAACCTACTTCTGTGTTCTTTGATGCTATTGTAGTATCTTGGCCCTCAGCTCGGTTCTTTCAAGCTGGCGCTGACGTGACCTTGTCAGGCTGCGTTCTCGCTTCAGTTATTTTGTCAGTTTTGCCCCTGTAAGTGCCCAGGGAATTGAGTGAAGCGATTCTAAGAGCGACGGCTGTCATGTGCGTGTCATACTAAAACACAGCATTGTATGAAGACCAAACCAAGCTCCCTCTGCATATTTGAGCATGGCACAATGTTCTACAGCACCCTACAGGCTCTCTGCAGCCAGGAAATAGCTGTTTTTTAATGCGATTCGCCACGAATAAATTCGGGTCGAAACATTTTTTGACGGAAAATTCGGCTAATCAAATTTTTGAGAAATTCGCCCATCTCTAGTTGGTATACCTAGGTGATACGCAGGCATCCTTAGAGACTTTGCTAGACACAGTAGATATATTCAGAACTTACTCTGGCTTAAAGTGAACTAAACTAAGTCAATTCTATACCCAGTAGACGACGGTGCCAGAGGTAAACTCATCCAAGCCAAATGGCTACATAGAGTGTATTTGACTCTGGTAGGAATGAAGCAAATTCTCTGCCTCCCATCAGATATCTCTTCTAGGTGTAATAGAGCACAAGGCACCTTGAGCCATATGATAAGGTAGTGCTTGATATTGCTAAATTTCTGTACCTCGGTACATTTGTTTTTGAACACTAAATTCAGGCTTTCTAGTATTTGTGTGGTGACTAGTAGTGTTTTAGGCCTCATAGAAGACTTCGTACCAATGAGGAATGAACAAATCCTCTATAGGTTTTGCCAGAATGTATGTCTTCCTGAACTAGAAACCTCCACAACAGTTTCCGGTGGCTCATTGGAAACAACTGATTAATGCAGATCTTCCTGGGTATGAAATTGCTTACGTCACTGAGTGTCCCCAAGCATTTTGCTTACATATGGGAAAACTGCATGATTGCGCAAACCTTGTAATTGAATGAGAGAAGTAGGCTGGATACCGGGGGTGTGAATTGGACGTGTGCAGCTGGCTAAATGGTTTAATGGGGTATTTCTGCATTCTGTTTGGAGTGTACTATTAAGAAAGGCTATACTATATCGTATAAATGGGTGGAAACCGTTAATCCCCGATCACTGAGATAAACATACTACTTTTAAAAAATTTGGGATATCTGGCTTTTGGTTGGAATTTTAGGATGAACATAAAATTTCTTGACATTTTTTTAAATTAAATGAAACCATTTCTTTTTAAAGGGGTTGTCTCACTACAGGGATTGCTTTTTATGTTACAGAAAAACAAGTCACTTTGCAATATGTGTCCATTACCCATGTCCTACCTATTCCTAGATATCTCCTCTTGTATGGGCTGCATCAGCTCCACTGTTCGCTATAGCTGCAGACCTGTTATTCTCAGCAGTTCGTCACTGCAGGCCAGTAGTAGCCAGTAAAGCCAGTAAATACGCCCCTGCATTAAAAAATTAAACGAGAAAACAGAACTGAGGTAAGATGGATATAATGAGACAACCATCTCCAACTGTTCAAATGTTTCAGTACTTTTTGCACAACTTGTTGATCTCTAACAAGTGGCCATGGAGCTTAGTGTGTCACATAGTGTCTCAGCAGTTTGTAACGGAGATACAAAGAGACATTGCTTCATTGTAAGCAATGCCCTGTGGAACCGGATGATGAATTCCACAAAACTCCAGGCACGTTTAAGGGAGGTGAGAAGCAACAAAGTATCGCCTCAAACCATTTACAAACATTTACATCCGTGTGGTCTGCATGCTAGATGACCTGATCACACCACCAGACAAAGGCAACATTGTTTTCCATGGGCCAGGAAGCATCTATGCTGAATGAGAGACCAGGGGTCTTGAGTGCTGTTCAGGGATGAAAGTCGATTCGCTCTGAGCACAAATGATGGCGGCCAATGATGCTGGAGACGTCAGAGAGCATAATGCATCAGCCTGGTCAGGTACAGGTCAGGTAACCTTGCCGGTGGCCTAGCACACAGAACACTGTGATGTTAACAGTTACAAATGGTCTGATGTGACACTTGGTTGTCTCTCACCTCCCTTAAACATGCCAGGAGTTGTGTGGAATTTATCATCTGGTTCCGCAGGGCATGATTTACAATGAAGCAATCATCATTGTGACTTTTCCAGTATCTCTGTTGCAACCTGCTGATGACACTCTAAGCTCAGTGGCAACTTCTGTCTAAGAGAATCCTGCTTGAAGCCTCACAATAGTGAGGTACTGTTAATCAGTTGTAAGGTCTTGGTCTCATGATGAAGAGGAGTGTTTCAAATTGATCCCCTACATTTATTGGGCAATTCAAGGATCAAACACCTGTTGTGAATTTTGCCATTAACCCTTTAATGCATCATGATGTTCCTGTATGTCATGGTCCAAAGCCCTTTAATGCACCGAGCTCCTGCACTTGCCTTCGAGAGTGGAGATAACTCCGTTCTTGGCGGTTTAACCCCTTAGCTGCCACGAATAGCGATCACAGCAGCTAATGAGTTATGACAGAGGAAGAAAGCTCCCTCTGTCCTCCATCGGAGCCCCAGCAACAAAATTGCGGTGTTCCAGTGGTTGCCATGGCAACTCAGGAGTCAGACAATGACCTCCAGGTTGTCTAACGTCATCCTGCCAGGATCTGCCTGGGGACAGAGTCTGACAGAATGACTGACAGGTATAATTCATTGCAGCATGTCTGTGCTGCAGTGTATTATGCTGAGTTTTACCATTGATATAATGATCACTGAGTATAGTCCCATAGTGTAACAAGTGGGGAAAAAAAGTAAAAGTATAAAAAAATTTAAATATAGTAAAATGCGCACACCGCCCTTTACCCATTATAAATACCAATCACCCCAAATCGCCGTGTGCATAACGACCTATCCTATAAATCTGTAAGTATACTTTATCCATATGGTGAACGCAGTAAAAAGGTATTTAAAAACAAACAATGGCAGAATTGCAATTTTTTAAAAACAATATAAATTGGGTATTGCCACAATCGTATCATCAAGCAGAGTAAAATTAACATTTCGCGAACACTGCACGGTGAGCGTGTAAAAAATAAAAATAAACACTACCTTTTTCTATTGTGTAAAACTAGCAAAACATAAAAAACTGTGTAAAATGTATATCATTGCAAATGTACCGACCCGCACAGTAAAGTTATCCTGTCACTTATACCCCACGACGAACGCTGAAAAAATGAAACCCAAAAAACAATGTTGGAACTACAGTTTTTGGGTTTTTTTTCATGTCCCTAAGCTAAAAAAAAAAAAAAAAAAAAAGTGGAACACCTGTGCGCCCAAATTGCACAATACACCTCTAGATGAGGCCCCTGAAGGGTGTTGAATCCAAAAGGGGTGAATTCTGGAAGGTTTCACCTGTTCTGGTACTTTGGTTTTGCAAATGCAACATGGCACCCACCAAAATCTGCGTTCCAAAAGCCAAATAGCGCTCCCTCATTTGTACGCACTGCCATGTGCCCAAACATCAGTTTACACCCACATATATGGTATTGCCAGACTTGGAAGAAATAGAGTAATACATTTTGGGGTGCTTTTTTTTTTTTTCCACTATTCTTTCTAAAAATTAAACATTTTCAGTTGAAACTGCAGATTATTGGAAAAAAATAAAATTTGTTATTCTCACAGCCTAATGTTAAAAAAAAATATATTGACCTGTGGGGTCAATATACTCACTGCACCCCTGGATATATTCTTTAAGGGGTGTAGTTTTCCAAATCAGGTATTTTTATGGGAATTTAGTAACTTTGAGCACCTTAGAGTGTCCACAAACCTGGAATGGTGTCTAAAATCTATACTAATGAAAATGAGAAACTAAAATCCTGTATATGTTCCTCCTACTCTGAGGCTTGTGGTTGAGTGATATAGCGCACTAGTTCCACATATGAGATATTTCTAAAAACGGCAGAAACTGGGAAATCAATATTGAGTTGCATTTCCCTGTTATCATCTATCGTGCTCCAGTGAATAATGGATAAAAATTGTAAGTCTGCAAGAAAAGTGAAATTTTGAAATTTCACCTCTTTTTTGCATTAATTTCTGTGAAACACCTAAAGGGTTAAGTGTTGTTTTGAATACCTTCAGAGGCGCAGTTTCTTAGATAGTCATTTATCGGGATATCTAACATCAAAGCCACATCAGAACTGGACTGGTCCTTAAAAAAAAAAAAAAAGATCAGTATTAGCTCCCTAATGTCCTAAAAAAATAATAATCTGAGATTGTTTAAAAAATGATGCCAATATAAAGTAGACATATGGTAGATGTTCATAATTTACTGTGGGTATTACTATCTGTCTTACACGCAGAAATTTTTAAACTTTGAAAATTGCAAATTTTTCCAAATTTTAACAATATTGATAATTTTCACAAATGAACAAGGATTGTTTCCACAAAAATTAATTGCTAACTTAAAGTACAATATGTCAAGAGAAAACAGTCTCAAATTGACAGGAATGTGTAAAACCATTAACCCCTTACCGCCGGAGCCAGTTTTGGCCTTCCTGACAGAGCCCTAGTTTTGAAATCTGATGTGTCATTTTATGTGAGAATTTTTGACACTTTTACCTATCCATGTGATTAAAAGAATGTTTTCTCGTGACACATTGTGCTTTAAGTTAGAAATACATTTTGGTCCATATAATCCTTGTTTATTTGTAGAAAATATCAAAATTTGCAAAAATTAGCAATTTTCAAAGTTCATAAATTTCTGCGTGTAAGACAGATAGTTATTCCACTCAAAATAGTTTATAACTAGCATCTACCATATGTCTACTGTGGTTGCATCATTTTTTTAAATTTTTTTTTTTTTGTACCACATTAAGGGGCTTAGAAATGTAGTAATTTTTCAAATTTTCAAGAAAATTTGCAAAATAGATTTTTTTTGGGGGGACCAGTTCTGACGTGGCTTTGAGAGGCCTGTATGTTAGATACCCCAATAAATGACCCCATCTAAGAAACTACACCTTTTAAAGTATTTAAAAAAGCATTTAAGAAGTTTGTTGACCCTTTAGATATTTCACAAAATTAAAGCAAAGTGGAGGTGAAATTTCAAAATTTCACTTTTTTTGCAGATTTTCAATTTTTATCCTTTTATTCACAAGAATACGGTAAATTGATCAGGGAAATGCAACTTAATATTGTTTTCCCCAGATTCTGGCCGTTTTCAGATATATCCCAAATGTGGCCCTAGTGCGCTATTTGGCTAAACCACAAGCCCCAGAAAAAGGAGGAGCACCTACCGGACTCTGGGTCTCATTTTCATTACCATTTTTTTAGGCCCAAATTCAGGTTTGCGGAAAACCCCTAAGGTTCCAAAACTTAATAAATACCCCTAAAAATACCCCATATTGGAAACTACACCCCTTACGGAATATATCCAGAGGTGCAGTGAGCATATCGACCCCACAGGTGTTTCACACATTTTTTTTAGCGTTCGGCTGTGAAAATAAAAAAATGTATATTTTTTCCAATAATCTGCAATTTTAGCTGAAAATGTTTAATTTTTACAAGGAATCCTGGAAAAAAGCCCCAGAATTGTGTTACCAATTTCTTCCAAGTTCGCAATCTCTACATGTGAGTGTAAACTGCTGTTTGGGCGCATGGCAGGGTGTACAAGGAGGGAGTGTTTTTTGGGCTTTTGAACCACAGATATTGGTGGGGCCATGTCGCATCTGCAAAGCCCCCAAAGTACTAGAACAGGTGAAACCTTCCAGAAGTTCCCCCCATTTGGATCAACAACCCTCAGGGATCTCATCTAGGGGTGTATTGGCATTTTGGGCGCACAGTACTTTTACACAATAAAAAGCGAGTTTAAAAAAAAGTTGCGTTTTTATTTTTGTCCTATTCTGACGGGCCATAGCTTTTTAATTTTTTGAAAACGGAGCTGCTTGTGGCTTGTTTTTTATGAGATGAGTTGATGTTTTTATTAGTCCCAAATTACGGGGTGCATGTGTTTACTTTGATCACTTTTTATTAAGGTTTTTGTGAGGAATTTTGTACAAAATAGAGCAATCCTGGTAGTGATTTTTATTTTTTTCCCAGCGGCTCACTGTGCGGTATAAAATGACATGCTATTTTACTCAGCAGGTTGATACGATTACAGCGATACCACATTTGTAAATTTTTTTAATGTTTTACTGCTTTAACACAATAAAAACATTTTATTTGAAAAGGAAAACACGTTTTTGCATCGCCGCAGTCTGAGAGCCATACTTTTTTATTTTTCTGTTTATGGAGCTGGGGTAGGGACTTTTTTTTAGTGGATGAGTTTGACGTTTTTATTGGTATCTTTTTTTGGGGGTACAAGACTTTATGATCGCTTTTAAATCCGTTTTTTGGAAGGCAGGGTGAAGAAAATACTGCAATCCTAGAAGTGTTTTTTATTTTTAATAGCGTTCACCGTGCAATATCCGTGACAAGTTAGTTTTACTTTGTGGGTTGAGACGATTATGGCGATACCCAATTTATGTAGTTTTTTTTTTTTTTTGGAAGCACAATTTTTTTTTTTTTTTTTAAAGTGTTTTTATTGTGTAAAACAATATTTATGCATCGCTATCTTCTAATAGCCAGAACTTTTTATTTTTTTCCGTATACAGAGCTTTGTAAGGACTTTTTTTTTTTGCGGGATGAACTGACGTTTTAATTGGCATCACTTGATGTTGATATGATTTTTTTGATGATTTTTTACTCCTTTTTTATGTGCTGCGGGATGAACAAAAATCGCAATTCTGTGACTTTTTTTGGGGGGTTTTTTTTTTACGGCGTTCACCGTACGGGTTAATTAACAAGACAGATTTATAGGGTGGGTCGTTACGCACGCGGCGATACCAAATCTGGGTACTTTATTTATTTTTGATCTTTTTTGGGGCGATTGGCGTCTGTAAAGGGGAAAAGGGCGGTGTACGTGTTTTTATTTTATTTTTTGTGTTTGTGTTTTACTTTTTTACACTTTTTTTTTTTACTTCACACTTTATCACTTTTCCCCAGGGGGGAATTGCATGAACGATCATCAGATCGTTCATACAATAGGAGATCAGCATACAGCTTATACCTATATACTGGTCTCCATGGCAACTGTCAGTCACGCTGCCCACAATGCATTGTGGGCATCGTGACGTCACCAGACAACCCGGATGCTGTCATTCAGCGTCCGGGCTGTCTGGTAGGAGATCAGTAGCGGCGGTGAGCGCCGTTACTGCGGCGGGATCGCGGGCAGCAGGAGCCCACTCCTGCTGCCCGCAGCTGCGATGTCGCGTCCACGATGTCGCGACATCGAGGGGTGAATCCCCCGCGGCCGGAGCTCACTCTGACCGTGGGGGATGCGGCATGATGCCAGCGGTAATATACCGCTGGTTCCATGCCGCGATCTTGCGTGCTCTGTTTGTGAGCGCGCAAAATCGCCATGACGTATTCATACGTCAATTTGCGGGAACCCCTACCCGACATTGACGTATGAGTATGGCAAATGTCGGTAAGGGGTTAAATAGTTAATCCCCGATAAAGTGGCACATGACAAATTTGAAAAATAGAGTTTGGTCCACACACGCCTAGACCTTAAGGGGATAAGCTCCTTGTTAGAGATCAGCAAATTTTACAAAAAGTGCTTAAACATTGAACAGTGGGGCCTGTTTATTCTAAGGTTAAGAGATGGTCATATTTACCGTAGTTCATTTAAAAAGCTTTCAAGAACATTTACGTTCATCCTGAAATTTCAACCAAAAGCCAAATATCCCTAACTTTGTGAGAGCAGTGTGTGATGTTACTGCAGCAGTTCAATAAGTTGTTGGTAATTATAGGGTTATGCTGATACAACTATTGCACTGCACTTGTCATTATACTCAGCTGCCCGATGTATTGGATGGTGTTGATTAATCCAAATGTATGCTGTTTGTTGTTTGCTATTTAAAAATAAGCAAAAATAAAAACTATTTAAAAAAAAAAATAAGTATTAGGATTTAACATTTGTGTGTCTGTTTTTTGTTTTTTTTTTCCCTCGTTTTTTTTGTTAGGTAAAAAGTAATGCTGTCCGGGCCTTGGGAAACCTACTTCATTTTCTGCAGCCGTACCATATTGTAAAACCAAGGTTCAGTGAGAGCATTGAGAGCTCCATTCAGGCCTTAATTGCAACTGTACTAGGGGAAGGAACTATGAAAGTGAAATGGAATGCCTGCTATGCGCTGGGCAATGTGTTCAAAAATACGGCTCTTCCACTTGGTGAGTAGCTGTCCTTACATGCTGTTTAGATTTGTGCAATGTCTATGTCCTTTTAAGATTCTCTTAACTAGGTCGATTACTCTCCTTACTGACCAGTCACATTTTTCTTAGCCGTAGTACACGCCGATTTGAACGCTACAATGCCTTCTTGTGCTCTATTATTGTACAAATGTTTTATACCTTTTTTCCCGTAACATGATAGGCTTTATTCTTGTCATTTTTACTTAGTTAAAAAAAAAAAGTTTGTTCACATTTTCTTAAATGTAATTATTTTTTTAACAGCAAAAGTTAAGTGCTAAAGTAAGTTTCGTAATTGCATCACTTCACATCAGACATCTATATATCGTTAACAAAGTTTTAGGGTTGTTGGGAGCGGAATTTTGGCTAGGACTACACTGCATCGGACAAAAAACGGCTGAAAGTCCACGTTTTTCCCCCCCAGATATACGACTGTGTTTTTTGTCACGTTTTGCGCAAAAAAAATGCGGTCGGTTCTCTCTTTTTTTTTTTGCCATCACCCATACAATTGGATTGTATGGGAAGACGCCAAAAAAACTAAAAGCACGGTCGTATTATACAACATGTTGTATAATATGCTGGTGCCGAAAGATGATTGGAGAAAAAAAACAACCTGTGGAGACTACAGGTGGTTTTTTCTATTGCAGTCTGAGGTTGCCTGAACGATCATATTTTCGGCGGTTTTAAAATCCTAAAACTGCCAAAAATACAATGGTATTTCTATGCCTTGGAGACGTAGCCTAAAAGTTGCAGTTTGGGCTGTTAGTATTTTATTAATATTTTATTGTGTGTTTTTTTCATTTGTTTTACTTATTGTCCTCCCCATAAGGTCAGGAAAAAACCTTTGGGGGGGGGGGGCATTTCTACTTTTTTTTTTTTGGGTGTTTTCCCTGGTAACTGTTATATTAACTCTAGTAACCAGGGAAATATATCCCCTGCACTGACTGCAGAGCTGAGCTGGGTCTGATAAGACCCAGTAGCTCTGGCATTTACCGAGCCCCAGCAGTCACGTGCCAGCGGCAGGAGGCCCATCTGTGTTTATAGCACTCTAAGGCCATGTTCACACGGCAATATCCTGGACATATTTCAGTCCGCAATTACGCGCCAGAATGCGCAAATTACGGGCTGAATACGTCCTAGTAACTACGGTAATCCACAGTTCTCATAGAGCGCTATGGATTACGTCTCCTCTCCCTGCTCGGCGAATCCGCCGCGGGGGGAGATAAGTGACATGTGAATTACCAGCGGCGTATACGCGCCTCTAGTAATGATAGTCTATGGGCCGGCGAGGTGTCGGCCCCCCGCTCCTGCCCTGCCTCCGGCCGCACGGCGTAATTGCGGGGTGTAATTGCATCCCGCAGTTAAGCCGTGTGAACATAGCCTAAGGGTGCTATATACACGGCGTGCAACAAGCCAGGGCTGGTAATAAACTATCCCTGTCTTCACATTTGAGAGCATCCACACAGCTGTACAATTAGTAATCCATTCCAGAACGTCCGTACAGAGAAATTGCTACCGCCTGGACGTTTAAAGTCTATGGGTGGTCGACAAATAATTATTATAGTTTCATGTAATAAAGATTATTTTTTTTGTATAGAAGCTACGCAATATACTTTCTGTACCAGTTCTGTGTGGTTTTATAGATCCCTTATATGACTTAGCATTGATAACTATACTTGTAGCAAACCATGCATTTGACAAACTGACAAACAGATTTTCATCCACTGAAAATAACCAGCAAAGGTTTTTATTGACAGCGTTCATCCTCGTGACTTCTCATTAGGTATAGTTATTTTTCTAAAATCCTGATACATAAGCATTATCTGATTTACAGGTAAAGCCTCATGGAGCGCGGACGCTTATAATGCCCTCACCACTGTTGTCAAATTCTGTAAGAACTTTAAAGTAAGGATCAAGTCAGCGATGGCTCTAGCCACACCTTCAAGTAGGGAACAGTATGGAAGTATTGAACAATTTGGCAGTATCTGGAATTCTTTGGTTAAAGCATTGCAAAGAAGTGAAGACACAGAAGACTTCTTAGAGTTTAAATATTGTTCTAGTTTAAGAGCACAAATCTGCCAGGCCTTGCTACACATGCTAAACATGACAACCCTAGAAGACCTGCCCTGCATTTACAGTACTTTGATGGAAGAAGGCGGCACTATAAAGAATTACATGCTGCAGTATGTAAAGTCTGCTGTGGATGGGGAAGAAATACAGGGAGATTATGCACACAGGGATCAGATGCTCAAAAATGCAATCAATCATGTATTCCGTATACAGGAAACCACAGTAGACATGAGAAAGCTGGAAATAACTTTCTTTGAAGACTTATTATTGAGTTGTGAAAAAGAAATAAATGCTTAGCCAAGTCCAACCTATACACTAACTATAAGTATATTCTGTTTTTAAAATCTTCGTTTTTACATGATGTGCATTGAAGCCAACTGCTGCTTTTCACTGGTAACCCAGAAAGTTATGCCCAATGTAATTGCACATGTATAAAAGACATTAGAATTATATAATAATAAAACTAAGAATTATTCACACACTTGCATTAAACACTCTTCATACTTTTAAATTATTTTTTTTTCAAGTAGTCTTGCACTGCAGATTGCAAGAAAACTGTATAACCAATCAGCAGCGTGTCTTTCATCAAATGATATACTTCTTTTTTTCTGTCTGACTGTCAGGCTTCCACCTGGTTGCACAATTTTCCCATATTCTTTGGATTTGAGTTGGGCTGTTTTGGCCTGACCCTCGTTTCGCCAAAGCGTGGCACTGTTGACTAGGCTACGCAATCACATTCTCTGCTCAATCCATGTAAGTGGTGGCAGCGATTGGTCACAGCAGTGATGTTCGTTTGGATTGCATGTCATATTTACCGTATGAGGCCCATGTATGTTAAAGTTTGTACAAACTTGTTCTTAAATAAGTCATCCGATTTCATGTCTTTTTAGCTATATTTTATTACGTTTTAGACAATTGTTTATGTGGTTTAGAAGTTTAGTGACATCTGTCTCGTCCTAACAGGTCTATGTCTAAACACAAATAGAAAGAGAACGGTTATTCAAGCTGAGCCAGGTGGGAAAAAGCTCTGGGGTCCTGCCTAGCAGACAGTTTTCCATGCACTTATTTAGATTGGCGTTCCACACACTATTCAGAGTTGCTGGATCAATTTGTGACAAATTATTAGCAGGCATGTTCTTTGATAAATTTGTTGCTGTCTATGTGCACATAACTTGAAAACTGGCATAGATTTACAACAATTTCTGGGATAAATGACAGTAAATCTGTTGGCTCAGCGGCTAGTGCTAAACTACACACTTTTTTCTGCATTTACAAAAAGAAGTGAAATAATTGCAAAATGTCTACTTTTCTGTAAGTATGGGTTGCACAAGAATTTGCATCTTTCGTATGCCATTAATGGAGGTACATGGCTTAGCACATCCTTCCCCCTTAGGGTATGTTCACACAATGTACTGCATCGCGTGCAGTACATCGTGTGTTGCAGGAGCTCCCATGGCACGGGGGGCCGGCGGTTGACATTCATTACTCTCGGCGAAATATTCGCCACAATAACTAACATGTCGCTTATCTCCCCGGGCGTACAATACGATCATATTGTACGAGCGGGGAGAGGAGGCGTAATTCATAGTTCTCTATGAGAACTATGGATTATCGTAATTTTGGTCGTATTAGAGTGCAAATACAACACAAAATGTGCGCCGAAATTACCCCGTGTGAACATACCCTTGGGTTTTTGTAATGAGGGAGTCTGCCAGTTTTTTTTTATGTTTTCTGTAATTAGGGCAGTGTAAAGCTTCTGAGAGACAACTCCTAATTTTGACTAACAATGCCAAACATTTACTTTGACCACCCTACCTTGTAAATGTCATGAAAATAACTTTTAGGCTATGTTCATACGGCTTAAAATTGGACGTATTTCAGTCCGTAATTACGCGCCGGAGTGCGCAAATTATGGCTGGAATACGTCCAAGTCATTACGGTAATCCACAGTTCTCATAGAGAACTATGGATTACGTCTCCTCTTCCTGCTCGGTGAATACGCGGAGGGGGGAGATAATTGACATGTGAATTACCAAAGGCATATACGCGCTGCGGGTAATGCAAGTCTATGGGCCGGCGAGGTGCCGGCCCCCCACACCCGCTCCGCCCACACGGCGTAATTGCGGGGCGTAATTACGTCCTGCATTTAATCCCTGTGAACCTAGCCTTATATTGTGCATATTCCAATATTTATATTCAATGTGGATATTCAAATAACTTTTGTTTGTTTTGTGAATGATAGGACTTTACTCTTGATATAATTTTATATAACTACTCACAGCCACATAAATATCTGATTCTTGGGGGGAAAAAAACTGACAGAAAAAAATATTTATGTAACAACTTGTAATAACTTAATTTTTAAAAGAGGGAATTTATATGACTGATGTATGCAACCATATTCCAGATAAAGGTTTTTACTCACCAACAGTCCATTTCTGTTTGAGGTTCCGGTTATATATATTAGTTCTCAGGGGGTCTCTCTCATGTCAGCAGGGTGATCTGTAACCCAAATAGTTGCAATTTTTTCCTTTCGGACCTTTCACCTCGCAGGCTAGCTGCCCCAACAAGGGCGACCTTGCAATATAACCCTAAGTCACCCTAATTGTATTTTAACTGAAACGTATTTAGTCTGTGTTTCACAGACTCGTCAGTGAGCAGCAATAATGACTGGACGAAAGAAATAAAAAAAACAACAAATTAACAAATAATTTGTGTGTCATATGGACAACAACTCCAGGTGGTATATACAAATACTCTAGGCAACACACTTACACAATGTGTAGTTTTAGCAGGGTGTGTGTTTTTTTTTTTTTGGGTGGGGGGTTAATTTTCCATTGTTTATAAAGCACCACTGTACCCTAAAGAACTGTACAAAGATTGTCACCATTCAGAGTAGCATTTGTCCCCAATAGGCTCAAAAACAGTTACTAGTTTTTTTGAGTGTGGAAGGTAACCAATGCCGCCCCTGGAAGAACATACAAACACCATGCAGATGGTGTCTTTGGGACCCAGGACTCCAGTGCTGGCCAAGGAACAACACTGTCGCAAACCAATTACATTGTGTTCTTTTATGTATGTTACAGTTTGGATTAAGTATTTTGTGAAAGTTGTGTATTGTTTTTAGTATATTGTTGAGTTATACATGTACACTATTTAAGAACACCCAGTTGACAAAGCGCATGCTGGAGAAAGAGGGATTCTCCCTCAAAACGTTGCTGTTCTGAGGGCTCCATCGCTTACACTATGGAACCACTCTGCCTGGTCTTATCTAATGCAAGCATTTAAGTAACTAAGGGCAGGTAAGGCAGCCTGTAGCTCTCTCAGGCTGCAATTTTTTTAAATCACATATATTTAGAAAAGTGATTAGTTACCCATTTTGGAGGATCACACGTCAACATTACATCATGGCAAAACCCCTTTAACACAAAAAAAATTGTAAATATGCAAAACACTGCAGGAACATTTGTGGAGTCTCTGAATTTATTAAGAGAAATACTATTGCCTCCATCAGATCCTGCATACATGACCTCATATCTGATCTCATCATTTCCAGGCTAGAGAACGGCCTCTCTACACTAACTTGGGTTGGGGGCCACATCTCTAACAATGTTAGGGTATAAAAGAATTGCCTCAGCCGCAGTCAGTTTTGATGAATGGTTTGCTGAAATGTGTTTGCCATGGGAGCGGAATTTTTTCCGCTGGGGCAGTGCTTTGCCTGATCCATGTCATCAATTACACTCCTCATGTGATCAGGCTGAAGATATGGGAGCAGTAGCACTGGCCAGACCCAATACCTCTTGCTCTTTGCACTGCATCGAACTTACTGGACCAACTTATTATATATTTTGGGAGTCAGCCCATTTTATGATGACTCTGACTCCTGCAAAATAGGCACCGACTCCACCACTCCGACTTCATAGCCTTGTTTGAACCCTAAACGGACCCAAAAACGCATCTAACAATGTGCAGTGTGATTTACACTGCTTTTAATGTAAAACATGCATTGGCGTTCGGACGAGTGATCGCTAATGCATCTTTCTGAGGAGTCTTTCTGATCCGTTCAAAGAATTCACGTTAACTCTTGATCCCTTTGAAGCAGCAGGCACCCTCTTTAAAACTACAGGGTGCATTTCTGCTGCAGCAAAAACGCATTCAAACAAGCACCTGCATGTTGAATGCGTTTTACGCAGCTCTTTTGAATGCTTTTTATGGATAATGTATCCAAAAACTTATTGAACACGCAGTGTGAACATACCTTAAATCTCTATTTTCTACATCATCTGATAGTGAAGTTAAATTTCAATACTTTTATCTGTAATTAGCATACAGTAGTGTTATGCTAGTTACCTAACCTTTAAGAAGACCATTTTAGATAGTGTAAGAAGATAAAAAAATCAAACCAGTAAAAATATAATGATACATATTTTAACTTAAATGTAATTGTTCAGCATAGGGTAGATAAATCCATTGAATCATGGTTACATTTGTAAAAAAAAAAAATATGCATTAAGGCAATTTCAAATAATCATACACAGGAATTTTGAAACACCAACATGGTACTTTAGTATTAGAACATAGCCATGTAAACCTGAAAACATGTGTCAAACTGTGTACAGCACAATATCCATTGGATACAATATATAAAATGATACCGACGTACAGTGTACAGAAATGCCAAAATTTCTTGCAACGAGAGTTTGGAATTGCTGAGGTTAATTTTTTCTTTTTCACAGAATCTACTGCAGACGTGTTCCACCTACATTCTGTTTAAGCATTACTTTCCAAAGAAAATAAATGCTGAATATTACCTTTAAAAAATGTGTATTGGTTTGGTTCAACATAAAATCAAATATACATAATTTATACCCATGCTTCAAATATTTGTGGGCAAAAACTGACCAAATATCTTATTGATGTTTGCAGCCCTCATTAAAGAAGCCTAACTATTTAACTTATACAGAACTTGTTGGATAGCTCTGGTCTTATTTGTATTCCAAGTCCTTTTATAGTCCATGCATTCACAGCCACAAACGAAATTCAGAAGCCAAAAGATCCAAATGTACACAAGGGCATGATGGTAGTTGTTCCAGAGGATGGGTTTTGAGTCTGTCCTATCAGTCATTCACTGGTACTGCTGGTATGTACCAAAGGGGGATGGTGTGCTCAGCTGGGTTGAGTCCTCTGGTATTGGTGGACCTTAAGACAGTGAGGAAAGGGAGGGAGGGGAAAGAAAATAAGCGTCAAATCTTAATCAAAAGCTACGCAAACTTAGGACACAACCTGCATTTTTTATACTTGAGAATAAATTGGAGATGTCGGAATCAAACTATTTACATGTACTCCCATCCCGTTTCATATATACACACAAAAGTCTGTGCCACTATACTTACCATTTACAAACTGTGATGAGGCAAATCGTGTCAGTAAGATTCCTGCTCCTTCTATTAAGGCCAAAAGAATTCCACCCATTGCAGCAGAGCCCACCATGGCAACAGGACCATCTAGAACAGTAGCAATAATTGGTAAACGGATAGTACCATAGTAAAGCACAAAGCTGCATCATATAGGGTATGCGGCAAAAGTGGTAATATTCCCTAAAAATAGCCAATTGTATTAGCAAAATGTAGTCGTGAAAACCACTATTTGTGAATCCAGATACTTACTTCTGGCAGCTAAGATCGCCCCAGTCATAGCTCCACTAGTGATAGAATTCCAAGGATCTTCCTTCCCTCGAATCTTAACCATACTGCAATCTATCATGGAGAATAAACCACCCCATACAGCAAAGCTACCTGAAAAACAAAAGCCATATAAAGTGTTTCACTGAATATAAGCAATTATAAATTCACTAAAATGGTACCACCAGCAACTAGTGGCAACTCGGGCGCTTAAATAAGACTACATTTAATTTTTTATTCTATATACACACACACATTATATTATTTGAAAAACAATAGGAATCCAGCATCCCATAAAACACAATTGATTCCAAAAAAATAAATAAATCCAGTTTAGACCAACATGGTCAAAGAAGAAATATAAAACAAGCTATAGGACAAAAAAGTAGAACCCCTTACGTGTTTTAGCCCTTAGTCATAGCCAAATTGTTATGGTCATGTGATCATTTTACAGAAAATTAAATGACATTTGATTAATAAGATTCAGTTGAGAAAAGAGGTTTTACAAAAGGAAGAAACATTTTCTCTTAGGCTATGTTCACACGGCTAATTGCAGGACGTACAGTACGCCCCGCAATTACGCTGGGTGTTCGGGAGCGTACTCCCGCGATGCGGGGGGCCTGCAGCCCGCCGGCCCCATAGACTGTCATTACTCACGGCGCGTAAGCACAGTGAATAAATGACATGTCACTTATCTCCACACGCGGTGTATTGTACGCCTGGGGAGAGGAAGCGTAATCCATAGTTCTCTATGAGAACTGTGGATTACCGTAAAGACTGGGGTGCATTTCGCTCTTATTTGAGCGCAGTACGCCGCAAAACGCGCATCCAATCATAGCCGTGTGAACATAGACTTAGAGACTCGTAATCGCATATTACAAATACAAGTGTATACAAAATAGAAATCATATATGATTCGATAATGTAAAATAAGACCCAATTTTTTCTTATACGTTCCTTTGGGTACTCTTGTTGCTAGTACTAAGATCTGGTACGCCTCTCGATTGAAAAGCTGATGTTTATAGCCCTCTTCTTCCAAAGTGGCAAAGACTCGCTCAATACCCTAAATTAGGCAAGAGCGGATATGGCCAGCATGTACCTGTGCATGACATTATGTGACATAGTATGAAGGATATCTGAACAGTGCTTTCTAACAAGTTGTTTTAAACTTTGTGCTGTACATCCATCATATTGTAAACAGCAGGATATGCATGCGATGAGACAACATTTCTGATATTCCAGTTTATACTGTGTATTGTTTTGTAGGATGTACAGAATGATTGCTAAATGAATCTATTTACAACATCTAAATGGGAACAACAAATACAATGTATGTGTCCACATTTGAAAGTGCCTACATGACAGTACCAGGCTAGCCTATCATGATTAGTAACAAATAAACTGGGATAAAAATTTTTGACCCGGGCTGAGCGTTTTTTTGGCAACACAAAAACAATGTACGGACGCCCCGGCCAATTGGGCGTTTTAAAACATACCCCAAAGGGGGTATTAAATTTGAGTTTTTCCCCATATAAAATAGACTTTTCCCAAGGTAAAGCACAGAAAGTGAATATATATATACACACACACACATATATATATATATAAAATTTTGCCCTACGGAAATTGCGTTGTTTAAAAAATTTCCCTGGGATGGGAAATCAAAACTTTTACTACTACATATTTAACTTTTTGGGGTTCAAAAATTAAAAAATTGCCCTGCACCCAAAAGAGTTGAAAAATGTCTGTATAAAAAAATTAAACTGCCGTAAAAGACAATCCTAAACCCCTTTTAAAATTTGGGAAAAAGGGCTTTGGCCCTAATCCCATTAAATTGTTTTTAGAAGAACTCTTAATCCAAATTAAAATAGACTGGACAAATGCTTTATTGAATGAAGAAACAAAAGACCCAAAAATTTTTAAAAGGGGAAGCTTTCCCCCCCTTGTCAGGGGAATGCTTTTTACTAACCACCTGGTTTCTAGAGAGGATCCTGGCAGGTGTGCATGACTGATAAACACAGTTTGAACCTAAAAATGGATTTGCAAAGCCTACAAATTTGGGGGACCAAAATTTTTTTTGGGACAGCCCCTCTGTCTCACATAGGGGATCAAAAAGATGGAAGTTTTTCCCTTTTTTTTTGACAACTGTATGAGCTCATACAGTGCTTGTTTTTGGGTTTTAAAAACAGGGGTTACTTTTGCCCCCCTTTTCCATGTGAATTTCCCCTCTACTACCCCCCAACCCCAACACAAATTTGTTTGACAAAACCCCCGTTCAACTTATTCTTTAAGGGGTTTTTGGTTCTCCCCAAATTGATTCATTTTCACCTCAGCCCCTGTTTTTTTTTGGGGGGTTTTCCCCTTTGAAAATTTCAGGGACGTTTTAAATTTGGGCTTCCACTGGGCTGCAGTAGAACCCAGGTCGTATTTTTTTAAAAAAAACAACCAGTGTGTTGCAGCCAACCCGGGAGAGACCCAAACGGGCCCTTTAAACTAAAAAGTAACCGGGGGCCGGGATGCAGCCCTTTACAAAAAGGGGTTTACCCTAAGAATAGGTTTTACCCTTTTAATGGATACAAAGGGCAAACCAAGAAAACGGGAAACTAAAGGAAAGGGATAATAAAATGTAGTGAGACGGGCCCCCCTTTTAAAAAAAGGAAAAACCAACAAACAAGCTGAGCTAGGAGGGTTAGAAGAGGCTGAGATAATTCGACTGTAAAACCACCACGAATTTCGGTTACCACACAGACGGATGCTTTTTGACTTTCTTGTTATCATATTAACTAAAGTATCACACAGACTGTTTTACAAACTACATTCCTTACTATCTTATTTATTGCTGAATATGCAGCTGTTACATTGTTATGGAAGGGAAATTTTTGTTCCCCTAGGGAAAACGTAAATAATGCAAAAAACTAAAAAGTTATTTCTTTGGAAATTAATGGAACATATGGAATATAAATCCACTTCTGGCTTTGATATAAAAAAAAAAATAAACTTGATGACAAATGATTCACAAAAACAAAGAAAGTAAATGCTGTGTTTAAACCCCCAGTCAGTGCTACTAGGGCTGCAGGCCCCCTTTACGTCATAGGGGGCAAAACCCCCAAATTTTTCTACATACACCAATGAAAAGTATTTAAACTCTTAGGGTCGTTTTACACAGCTGAAAAAGGGCACTGGGTTTTAGGGCGTAAAAGCCTCCCCTATTTTGCGCCCGCAGTACGGCTGAAATCCGTCGTCAAATTTCGGTAATCCACAGTTCCATAGAGAAATTCTTGGGAAATTTCCCTCTCCCCTCCCCCCGAGAAAGGACCAAAAATTTAATTATTTTTGGCGTGTACGGGGCGGAAAATATTTACTTAAAAAGGGGGGGCGAGCTGCCCCACCGCCCGCAATTGCGGGCGAAATCCTTTCCCCCCCGCAATTTTCGTCGGGCCCAAAAAACCTTTTTAAAATAAGCCCAAAAAAAGGATTTTCCAAAAAAAAGCTGTTAGCAGATTATCCCCCTTTTCCCCCTTTGGGGGTAATTTGGGCAAGGGTTTGTCATGAGAAAACCCCTATAAACGGTAGGTTCATGGGGTTTTTTTTTTTCTTGTTGCTGTACAGCTGCAACATTGTATAAAAATATCAATTCCCAAACTTTTAAAATTATTTCACCCAAAAAAACCTAGGGAAACACAATTTTTATTCTTTTCCAAAAAAAAAAAAAAAAATTTTAAAAAAATACCCAGGATTTTTCTTGACTGGACACAACTGTATCTACTTCTCACTGTAAAAAAATTTTGGGCTGGGAAACCGGGTTTAAACAGGCCTTCCCGATGTAAACCACCCAAGGGCTTCATCCATTGACTGCACATGAAATGGTGAGGTACTCAACATATGAGGGCTTTTTCTCACATTGCAACCACCATGTGCAGATGAAACCATGTCCTTTCATGCATACCAAGGCCATATAATTTTGCTGGGGTTATTTGGGGTTTTAAAAATGTTGGGCAAAAAAAAAGAACACATCCCTTTTTTAAAGTTAGAAATTTCGACCAGTATTAAACTGCTTCCCCCCCGAGAAACCAACAATAAAAACCTTTCCCTTTTTTCCTATTTTTTGGTTTTGGGAAATTAGCAGCAAACCAGTTTTTAATGATGAAAGAAGAAACATCACAGTATTCTAAGATCTGAATATAGATATAGTTCCATCCCCAATATTATACACCTTTTAAAATCGAGTATAAGCCCGGGCCCGGATAAAGGCCGAGGCACCTACTTTTGCCACAAAAAAAAAAAAACGGGAACATTTATTGACTCGAGTATAAGCCTAGGGTGGAAAATGCAGCAGCTACTGGTGAATTTCAAAAATAATAATAGATACCAATAAAATTACATAGGCAGAGTCATGTCCCCATAGGCAGGCTATAGGCAGAGTCGTGTCCCCATAGGC
This sequence comes from Phyllomedusa bahiana, assembly GCA_025379985.1. NCBI lineage: Eukaryota > Metazoa > Chordata > Amphibia > Anura > Hylidae > Phyllomedusa > Phyllomedusa bahiana. The sequence continues at coordinate 63,737 of JAODAL010001486.1, read as the reverse complement.
ATGCTATAGGCAGAGTCGTGTCCCCATAGGCAGGCTATAGGCAGAGTCGTGTCCCCATAGGCAGGCTATAGGCAGAGTCGTGTCCCCATATGCAGGCTGTAGGCAGAGTCCGTGTCCCCATAGGCAGGCTATAGGCTGGTATAGGCAGGCTATAGGCAGTCGTGTCCCCATAGGTAGGCTATAGGCAGTCGTGTCCCCATAGGCTGGTATAGGCAGTCGTGTCCCCATAGGCAGGCTATAGGCAGGCGTGTCCCCCCCCATAGGCTGCTATAGGCAGGCGTGTCCCCCCCCATAGGCTGCTATAGGCAGGCGTGTCCCCATGGGCTGGTATAGGCAGAGTGTGTCCCCATAGGCAGTGGTATAGGCAGGTCTGTCCCCATAGGCTGGCTATAGGCAGGCGTGCCCCCATAGGCATGGCTATAGGCAGTGTTTTTCAGTGTCCCCTAGGTCCGGCCATGGCCCTGCCGTCGCCCCGTCCCCTTTTTAGGCAGGTTTTAAGGCAGAGTCGTGCCCCCCATGGCAGGCTAAGGCAGAGCGTGTCCCCATAGGCAGGCAAAGGGCAGAGTCGTGCCCCCCATAGGCGGGGTTATAGGAGGCGTGTCCCCAAAGGCTGGTATAGGCAGGCGTGTCCCCTAGGCTGGATAGGCAGGCTGCCCCCAAAGGGGCTGGATAGGCAGGCGGGGTTTCCCCATAGGCTGGTATGGCAGCGTGTCCCCATGGGCTGGTATAGCAGCTATGGGCAGTGTTTTTTTTTAAAAAAAAAAAAAAAAAAAAATACAAGTACAGTAAACACCTGGGTCCCGCGCCGCACCGCCGCCCGGCCGCTCTATCTTCTTGCCGGCACAGGGCGCACGATGTCATCAAGCAGCGCAGGCAGCGTGATAACGCACGCTGCCTGTGCCGGAAACTCCGGACAGCCGCGAGTCTGCGGCCGCCCGGAGTCTACTGCGAAGCAGGGAGCGCTCACTCTCTGCTCCGCGGTGCTGTCTCTGCACTTGTATGCGCTCCATGTGGAGTCGCATACAGGGGAAGAGATTGCCGACAGCGCCCGGGCCACGGAAGTGCCCGGAGGCTGTCGGCTGTACTCGGCAATCAGCTATAGGCGCTCCCTGAGGAGCCGTATATAGCTGATTTGTCCCTGCCGGCGCCCGAGCGCCGACAGTGACTCGAGTATAAGCCGAGGTCGGATTTTTCAGCACATTTTTTGTGCTGAAAAACTCGGCTTATACTGTATATATATATATATATATATATATATATATATATATATATAGTGATAGGGCGACTGCTTGTATTCGCATGATCCTGCTACTAGAGGGTCTATGGCCGGAGGCCTTCTGCAGATGCGCCACGAGGAACTGGGCTCGGTGGGGAAAAGCCACCTATATTGGATCAGGAGTGTTATATACTGACACTTATGGTAGCGGCTAAAAATAGCTGCTAGGCAGCTAGTAGGGGGTGGCTTTTTCGGGAAGCTATAGTGTCGGTGGGTGTCTTCCCCGCATTCCAGGTCACGGGTTCCAGTCCGGATATTGGACCCTTTCTCTGGAGTACTATAAAAGCCTATACATCAGGTGATCGGGGGGTGGGCTCTCCCCAGGTTGTGTGGAGCAAGAAAGGGGCTGGGAAGAGAGCTCTGGCCCCCAGAGGCTTCAGGAAAGCCCGGGGGCACAGTAAGCAGTGTAATGTTTTTGGAGGGGCTGTGCGATAGGCACAGACCTCTAGACAGAGAGGGACTCGGTGTATAAGTTAGTGGCCAGACGGCCAAGGGTTTATTTATATGTGTTTGTTTTTCTGTGTAAACTGTGTGCTCGGCTTTCCTGTAGCCTATGGGGGCCAGAGCTCTCTTCCCAGCTCTGCTGCTCCACACAACCTGGTAGCAGCCACGCCCCCCGATCACCTGATGTACTAGGCTTTTATAGTACTCCAGAGATGGGTCCAATATCCGGACTGGAACCCAGTGACCTGGACTGCGGGGACAGCCACACACCTGACACTATAGCTGTCCCGAAAAAGCCACCCCATACCTAGCTGCCTAGCAGCTATTCTAGCCGCTACCATAAGTGTCAGTAGTATAACACTCCTGATCCAATATAGGTGGCTTTTCCCCACCGAGCCCAGTTCCTCGGTGGCGCATCTGCAGAGGGTCTAGACGGCCATAGACCCTCTAGTGGCAGGATCATGCGACTACCAGCAGTCGCCCTGTCACAATATATATATAGGCACAGTATTAAAAACTCATGTCAATACAGTCTGCAGAGACCCCTTTCCCACTCTACGGGTTTGGAGACTGCTGCACAGTTTGCTCACCAATAATTAGTAGCTTTTGATTTCACAATTGAAAAGCCTGACCTTCTACCTTGGCTATCACCAAAGTTTATTGCACTTTTGGAGGACAGTTTTCTAACCAAGGTCTCTAAGTAGAACAGTTGAAGGTTATTATGTCCATGACAAAGACAACACAATGACATATAACCTTGACGGCTGTACATAAGCAGTCCAACATCAAGATGAAATTGGATAATATGTCACAGAGTATATGCAGTATTCCTTTGTATGCAAATGAGGAAAGTGATTAATTCTTACCTCCTAGTTGTGGTGCCCGGGTTCGTATAGCAACAAAACTGCCCTTCATACGGTGCTTAACACCCTGCAAATTATAAGTCATAATCACCAACTATTCCTGGATATACAGATCAAGAAATTCTTGTACTTGGACGTTATACATACAGAAAAAGTGGTTTCAATCAAATTGCTAATCAAACAGCATGCTCCCGTCAGGAAGAAACATTAGAACCTAAACTAAAATTAGCCATGTAAATAGTTTCTCTGGCACTGTACATATAAAGTTTATTAAAGAGGATATGCAGTAGTCAGCCATAATAATAAAACCAAATACTATGTAGGCCCCCAATTTGCTGCCAAAACAGCTCTGACTCAAAGTATAGACCTCATGAGACCTCTGAAGGTGTCCTGTGGTATTTGGCACCAAGATGTTGAGAGCAGAAAATCATTTTAATGAAGAGGTGTACTTTTTCTGTAGTGTTTAAAATACCACTCTGTTTTATTTTTCTTAGTTCATTAAAAAATGCTTTTAGGTACACTGTAGCTGCACACAGGATTTCTGGCTGATGCAACAGTCTTGGTTAGGTCACACACCCTGCACTCCGATTAGCTGAAAAACACTGCTTTTGTCAGGAAGTCAGGCTCTCTATACATTCATATGATAGATAGTAGGGATCACACACTTTGAGGTGGGTGCTTAGTGGAATGGGATACCACCTAAATGGTCCCCAAAGTAATTAGGGAGCCGGATGTAGTTACATAAAGAGCTTTATTAAGATTTGTTAGGCTCAAATTTGTAACCTACATTGAGATATCAAAGTATTAAAATTACACAAAAAGTGAAAATTACAAAAAAGGTGTAAGGGGGCAAGTCCTTTGCCAGATGGGGATAAGGTTGTTTTGAGGAGAAGTAAAGTACGAAGTATCATCTGGAACTAGGCTGTGTGTCCATACGATGACTCCTTTTTGTCTTGTTATTAGTAGGGTAGAAAGTTCATTTCAAGTTCTGTACATTTGTCGGGGAAAATGTGGTTCCGAGTGTCCGGAATAGTACCTCTGCTCCTGGCACCGTCCTGCTGTACGTTAGAGTCTATGGCTTGAGAAAGGGACTAGCGACCCAAAACGTTGCAGACTGTGGCCTCTTTTCTCCCTCCCACTTTGGTCACCAAAAAGGACATTTCTCATCAGGAAAAAGCCTCTACAAGAAAATATTATTCTCCTCGACATCCTAGGATCTTCGCTGATCTACATACAATCCTCCAAGTCTGCATAAGGGTACTAGACCGGACCCTTAGAACCACATTTTCCTTGACAAATGTACAGAACTTGAAATGGACCTTCAAACCTACTAATTATAAGACAAACAGGAGTCACCATAGAACCTAGATCCCTAAGATACATTCATATGAGACTGACTTTGAACCTTCCAAAGGAATGCATAGAGATTCACTTCCGGGTCACACAACCATACTGTTTGTTTCAGTAACTCTTAGTGCAGGTCATATGACTCAGTGGCAGGAGTGAGAAATCCTGTATTTAGCTGTAGGCAAGCAAAATTCCAAAAGCCAATTTTTAATAAATTAGAGGAAAAAAAAACCCAAAACCAACAAACTGGAGGGTTGCTTTAAGAAGGTCGATTCTGTTAGCTACTAACCACTGCATACCAGGAACCCCCCTTTAAGACCCGTCATTTTGGAGATACACTTTAGTCCTTACCACTGCCTATTCTTCCTGTTTCACATCACCTGTCAGGGGATTAGGGCTGATCAGTGTAAACGAGATGTTACAGTCACACTGAAGCAAGGTGATCTTAGTGTTCCTGCAGTGCAGTTCATTTGCCTATAGAGCATGTAGTATACATGATGTTTACACACAGCGCATCCATGGAGTTTTGTAACACAATATTTGTTTGCGATTTTGTGAAACAAATTGTGAGCTCACACGGCTCTACACATGAATAGATTTATATATGACTGGGGAACGCTTTGGTGCCCTTCTCACCATGTTTTTTTAAGTAAAAGATAGGAAAAAGGAATTCTATCATTCATTGTGTGAAATAATTACTAGAAATTCTGATGAACATCACAATCAATAGTAAAATTCACATAACAGCATACACACCTGAGGGGAGTTCCTGAATCCTTTAACAGCCTGAAAAATGCCTCCTCCAATGATGCCCATGGTGAAGGCACCGCCACAATCATCTACAATCCTCCAGGGACTGAGGAAAGAAACATTTATATATAATGTTAATCTAATTGGCAGTGACAGAACCTGGTATCTGATCACGTGGTTTGGACTGTTAAAAGGTCATAGAAAAGAAAGCAGAACAAGAGGGCAGACATATTTGCTGGAAGTTCTCAGAAAATAGGGAAGAAATATTGGATTATTGAAAGGTGATGGAATAAAATAGGGAATGATAGGGTAAAATATCTAACTAGAACAAAACCTGCTGTCTGATTAAGTGTTCTGGCTTATTGGAAGGTCAAAGAAATGAATAGGGTACACTAAGAAAATAAATATTTGTTATGTGAAGTATTATGCAGATCAGACAGTAGCAGAACCTGGCGCCTGATCAAGTGTTCTGTATTATTGGAAGGTTATAAAAGGAGTATGGAGCAATATTCGTTATAGTGTTAATCACATCTGACAGTAACAGAACCTGGTGCCTGATCAAGTGTTCTGGATTAGTGAAGGGTCATAGAAAAGAATAGGGAATAAATATTTGTCATTTAAGGTATTACTCAGGTCTGACAGTAACAGATCTGGATGTCTTACGTGTTCTGGATTATTGGAAGGTTATAAAATAAGTATGAAGCAATAAGGAGAAATATTTGTTATAGTGTTAATCAGATCTGACAGTAACAGAATCAGAAAAGTCATAAAAAAGAACAGGGAAGAAATATTTGTCATTTAAGGTATTTATCAGATCTGACAGTAACAGAACCTTGTGTCTGATCAAGTGTTCTGGATTAGAGAAAGGTCATAGAAAAGAACACAGAACAAGAGGGCAGAAATATTTGCTGGAAGTTCTCAGAAAACAATAGGAAAGAAATATTTGATAATTGGAAGGTGATAGAAAAGAATTTTGAACAATAGGCAAGACATTCATCATAGATGGTAAAAATCAGATCTGACAGTAACAGAACTTTGTGTCTCATGAAGTGTTCCAGATTACTGGAAGGTTATAGAAAAGAATAGGGAAGACAGTCATCATAGACGGTAGTGATCAGATCTGACTAACAAAACCTGGTGTCTAGTGAAGTGTTCTGGATTAGTGGAAGGTGACAGAAAATATTAGAAAACAATAGGGAAGACAGTCATCATAGGTGGCAGTGATCAGATCCGACTGTAACAAAACCTGGGGCGACATGTATGATTTTGGCGCCCAGGTGCCATTTTTTTCACATTTGTAGCGCAGAATGCATCTGGATCTATGAACCTGTTCTACTGCGGGTCATAGATTTAGCACTTTCTAGCTACTAAGCGGCAATTCTGGCTCAGGTAAAGCACTTTTAAAGTGGTTTACCTGTTCCAGCAGCAATGCGTCTGGATTTGCCATAAAAGGGCTATAAATGAGTAGCTTCGTACGGTTGTAGTGTGACACGCCTCCAGCACGCCCCGCGATCGCAGGCGCATTACAGAGTGCTGTGGGCACTGATATTGGAGTGCGCCTGGTTAAAAATATAGCAAACGTGGCCGTGCTAGGTTTTTGGCTGAAAAGACGCCAGACTTCTGGCACAGCCCCGTTCATACATTACGCCCCTGGTGTCTAATGAAGTGTTCTGGATTAGTGGAAGGTGACAGAAAAGAACAGGGAAGGCAGTCATCATTGGTGGTAGTAATTAGATCCGACTGTAACAGAACCGGTTGTCGTACGAAGTGTTCTGGATTAGAGCAGGGTGACAGAAAAGAACAGGGAACAATAGGGAAGGCAGTAATTAGATAACAGAACCTGGTGTCGTATGAAGGGTTCCGGATTATTGGAAAGCGACAGAAAAGAATAGGAAACAATAGGGAAGTTCGTGTACAATAAAGACAGGTGCTGCCTGAATAAGGCGACATGGCGGTGTCATGTCACCTGCCGGCACATTCATGTATGTGGCTCTTCTGATCACACAACACTGCTGTAATAAAGCAGGCACCATACAAGTGGTTCACCAGTTCAGGTCATGGGTTAGCCCCACCTTGAACTGTATGTGCCCTGTATGTGTGGGCCTGACCACAGCAAGGGAGACGTGTAATCCCCAGCTACATATCCTAAGGTAACGGAAGCCAGTGAGAAGTCACTGGTGACCCCGGACAGTGTGGGTGCCCTCCAATATCACTGGCAAGTCCGGCTCCGGAGAGGCCATAGCACTGTGGTCATAGGTAAGAATCAGGCCCAGCTCTCCCACCCACTGTCACACCGTAACGTGCAGCCACAGAACGCTCATCCCCGGCCATTACCAAGGTTCCCGTGTGTACTCCTCCATGATGTCTGCGAAGGTCGAAAAGAGGAAAGACAGGAAGAGAGCCAAGCACGTGACTCGCCAGAGCGTCACCCATTGGCTTTCAGGAAGTGTGACGTCACGTTTTAGCTACCATAGAGACAAGGTTACTGTAACAAGAGTTAGATTGCGACATGTCGCCATAGACGAGCTTTGTGGCCATTTTTCTGGTTTCCATCACGTATCCCGCCTAGTTCCGCAGAAGTTTAACCCCTTATTATGCGTCAGCCCATCTTGGACATTGAGGACCGAGCTTTTTTGTCATTTCACTGTCACAATCCAGAACTCCCTCATTTCTCACATGTACATGAAGTATGAGGGCTCGAGGAGCGCACCACACATAACTTATAATGCCACACCATAGATCTTATAATGATACCACATACAACTTATAATGACACCACATACAACTTATAATGACACCACATACACAACTTATAATGGACCCACATACAATTTATAATGCCACCACATACAGCTTATAATGACAAGAAGTCCGCATGGATGGTGGAAAAGATCCAGCACCGTTGGATAAATAAAATAATCTTCTTTATTGTATCAAATCATTAAAATCCAGACACGACAGACAGAGTCAACGCATTTCGGGTAAACACCCTTAATCATGACTTTGTGTGTCTTGGACAACTTATAATGACACCACATACAACTTATAATGACACCACATACAGCTTATAATGACACCACATACAGCTTATAATGACACCACATACAACTTATAATGACACCACATACAGCTTATAATGACACCACATACAACTTATAATGACACCACATACAACTTATAATGACACCACATACACAACTTATAATGACACCACATACAACTTATAATGACACCACATACAACTTATAATGACACCACATACAGCTTATAATGACACCACATACAGCTTATAATGACACCACATACAACTTATAATGACACCACATACAACTTATAATGACACCACATACACAACTTATAATGACACCACATATAACTTATAATGACACCACATACAGCTTATAATGACACCACATATAACTTATAATGCCACCACATACAACTTATAATGACACCACATACAGCTTATAATGACAACACATATAACTTATAATGACACCACATACAACTTATAATGACACCACATACAGCTTATAATGACACCACATACACAACTTATAATGACACCACATACAACTTATAATGACACCACATACAGCTTATAATGACACCACATACAACTTATAATGACACCACATACAACTTATAATGACACCACATACAGTTTATAATGACACCACATATAACTTATAATGACACCACATACAGCTTATAATGACACCACATACACAACTTATAATGACACCACATATAACTTATAATGACACCACATACAGCTTATAATGACACCACATATAACTTATAATGACACCACATACAACTTATAATGACACCACATACAGCTTATAATGACACCACATATAACTTATAATGACACCACATACAACTTATAATGACACCACATACAACTTATAATGACACCACATACAACTTATAATGACACCACATACAACTAATAATGACACCACATACAGCTTATAATGACACCACATACAACTTATAATGACACCACATATAACTTATAATGACACCACATATAACTTATAATGACACCACATACAACTTATAATGGCACCACATACAACTTATAATGGCACCACATACAACTTATAATGACACCACATATAACTTATAATGACACCACATACAACTTATAATGACACCACATACAACTTATAATGACACCACATACAACTTATAATGACACCACATACAACTTATAATGACACCACATACAACTTATAATGACACCACATACAGTTTATAATGACACCACATATAACTTATAATGACACCACATACAGCTTATAATGACAACACATACAACTTATAATGACACCACATACAACTTATAATGACACCACATACAACTAATAATGACACCACATACAGCTTATAATGACACCACATACAAAATTATAAGACACCAATATAAAATTAAATGGGCACCACAATAACTTAAATGACCCACATACAACTTTAATGGGAACCAATACAACTTAAAATGGCCCCCAAAAACACTTATAATGCACCCAAAATTAAATTATAGGACACCACAAACAAACTTATAATGACACACATACAGCTTTAATGACACCCAAATAACCTATAGTGAACCCCCAAAACAATTTTAGTGACACCACATATAATTATAGTGACACCCCATACAACTTTTTGCACCCTCAATTTTAATGACCCCATCAGCTTATAATGACACCACAAAAAACTTATAATCCATCACATACAAATAAAATGCCCCCACATACAGCTTTTTATCCACCCCCAATACAATTATAATGACACAACATAAGTTATAATGACACCACAAACAACTTTTAAGACACCCCAACAACTTAGATGACACCACAACAACTAATAATACACCAATACAGCTTTAATGACACCACATATTTTATAAACACCACATAAACTTTTTAAAGGAACCCAAAACTTTAGTGGCACCCCATATAAAAATTATAAAGGGCCACATACAACTTTTAAAAGGAACCACATATAAGTATAAGGCACCCCATTAACTATAAGGCCCCCCAACAATTATAATGACACCACATACAAATATAATACACCACATAAAGCTTATAATGACACCACATATAACTTTTTAATGCACCATTCAACTTATAATGCCTTCCGAAAGCTAAAAAAAAATAATTTAATATCCTTCCCTCCTCCCATCTTTTCCCCCCCTGCGTTTAAAAATCAAAAATCACACTCCCCCACCCCCCCACAATGGCCCCTTTTTATAATCGCTTCAACCCCTTCCTTTCAAACCAAAACAAAACCTAAACCCCTGTGCCCCAAACCTAAAATATCTCCCAAAACGTTTCCCTTTTACGAAACAAAAAAAATTTCTTTAAAGGCCTCCTTTAAATACTAAACTAACATTTCAACACCCCTTTTGGCCCCCAGCTAGACCCCTTTTCCCCTCCAATCCATCCTTAAAAATTCCCGCCCCAATCTATTCACCCTTCCCAATATTCCTGCCCTTCCCCTCTCTCCAATTCCCTTAAATCCCCTTCCCATACCCCAAAAATAAAATTTAATTAAGTAAACCCCTTTCTCCCCTTCCATAATTCTCCCTTAAAACTAGATACCCCCCTTTTCCATCTCCATTTTAAAAACCCTTCTTTCTTTTTCCCTCAACTTTTCTCCTAAAACTTTCCTGCCCCCAAACCAAACCCCTCACCACCCTTCCCTCCCCCCCTCCTCAAAAACCCCAACCTAAAACCCATCTCTTAAAATTCCTAAACCAACAATAACTTTTGCGTAACACGGTCCACAAAAAAAAATTTAAACCCCCCTTACCTTTTTTTTTCCCCCTCCTTTATGTTTTAACCCTAAAGAGGACCTCTTCCTTTGTATTTTTTATTTTTAATCTAAACTTTGGACGGGGCCTTTTTATGTTTTAAAACCCACATTTTACAGCCCCTGGAAAAAATTAAAATAAATAATAATAATAATGGCACCACATACAACTTATAATGGCACCACATACAACTTATAATGGCCCCACATACAACTTATAATGACACCACATACAACTTATGATGACACCACATACAGCTTATAATGGCACCACATACAACTTATAATGGAACCACATATAACTTATAGTGGTACCACATATAACTTATAATGGCACCACATACAACTTATAATGGAACCACATATAACGTATAATGGCACCACATATAACTTATAATGGCCCCACATACAACTTATAATGACACCACATATAACTTATAATTAGAGATGGGCGAATCGATTCTAACGAAGTGGAATTCATGGGAACGAATCCTCTTTTTTTCTAAAATGACCGGGAGCACATGGTGTGACATGGGGCAGAGAACTCTGGGAGAAAGAAAGGAACACCGTCAATGATATGTGCAGATATGAAGACAATCAACGACCAGCGGGCTTCTGTGACGTCACAGCCCTATAAATACGGACACCATGTTAAATTCTCACACTTGTCAGTGTGTCTCCTGCCACAAGCATCTATCTGCTGCAGCACTATATTGCACACTTTACAAAAACAAACTCATTTTTTGAACGACTGCGGTGAAAGACCTTCACAAGTGTGTGTCATATACACACTTGTTCTTGAACCAGCATTATTATTTTGTTTTAGTTTGTGGGGTAGTTAGTTGCAACATCATAGAGTGGTGGAGGGTGGAAACAGCATTAGGAAACCACAGGGTGGTCGACTGAGAGAGTGGTCAGTTGGCAGCAGCATGAGTAGGCCACAGAGTGGCAAATGACAGATTGTGGAGGTGGCAGCAGCATGATTAGGCCACAGATTGGCACAATTACACAGTGTGGAGGTGGTGGCAGCAACAGCAGCAGCATCAGGCCAGAGAGTGGCACAATGTCATAATTTTGAGGTGGCGGCAGCTAGGTGACATAATGAGGAGGTGGCAGTAACAGCAACATCAAGCCAGAGAGTGACATGGTGACATAGCCTGGAGATGACAGCAGCAGCATGAGGAGACCTGAGTGGTGAGGTGGCAGCAGCATCAGAAGGCTACATAATGGCCCAGTGAAGAGTGGGGAGGTGGGTGTCAATACCAGTCCCTGGTAAAGATGGTGGGTGGTTGAAGGAGCAGCTAGCAGCAGATGTGTGGCATCAGGCGGGTGGCAGCATCAGAATAGTAGCTGAGGCAGGTAGCCAGAAGAATCCAGGGTTCAGGGTCTGCTCCAGGTGCTGCTGCTGGTGGGTACCTAAATCACTACGGGGGGTGAAGAAACAGGTCAGACCTGTTAGAGGATGGACAATGGCGCAGATTGGCAGCGGCCAAATTACTACATAGGATGTCTCTATAGTGTTTGAGTTTGTCCTCCATCTTAGCAGGTTAAAAAAAATGCCCCCATTCTTGACCGGTAGCGAGAGTCCAAGATGGTAGAGAGCCAGAAGTCATCCCTCTGCCAGATGGTGACAATTCGGCTGTCACTAGCCAGGCAAATCAGCATGCAGCGGGCCATCTGCGCAAATGACTCTGAGGGACTACCTGCATCCATCTCCACTGCATACTGCCATGGTGTGTCTGGGTCATCTTCCTCGTCTTCCTCATCCTCCGGCTGCTCCTGCTCCTCTCCTGTCACCTGAGTAGAAAAACCACTCATTTCGCCAGACACTGCTTGTGCTCCAATGTCTTCCTCCTCCTCCTCCTCCAGTTCAGCCCCCACTGGACTCATGTGGCTGTGAGATATAGTCGCCACATCTCCGGTCCTCTGACCAGACACATTTTTCAGCATCTGTTCCAAGACATAAAGCAGTGGAATGACGTTATTCATCCTGACAAATAACACGGCCTCCTCAAAGGGTCTGTGCAAACAGCTGGTGTCACGCATGAGCTGCCACTGGCTGACATAAAAATTACACAGTGGAGTATCCCTGTCCACTTGGATCATCAAAAAAATCATTAATGGCCTTTCTTTGTTCATAGATTTCTCCCGGTTTTGCTCTGTTCATAGATCTCTCTCTGTTTTCTCTGTTCATAGTTTCTCTGTTCTGGTCAGCTCACGGCGGGTGTGCTTTGGGGTGTAGGAATGGCTAAAGTGCATGCAAAGTTTCCTGGCCAGTTCTCTGAATGGTGCAGAGTCCACCACTTGAAAAGGGAGGGAATGCAGTACCACCAACTTGGACAGGAGCACGGTCAGCTTCTGCACTTAGGGATGGCTAGACGCATACTGCTGTCTCTTGGCAATCGCCTCGGTGAACGAATGCTGGCACTATGAGTGTCGAGGAGCATTAGCATCTGGACCGGTAGATGATGTGAAAGACAAACAACTCCCTTTGGCAGAGGTGGTGGAGCCTTGACTGCCTGAAATGGGGGGTGTGCCACTGGGTGATTCTACTGTGGCAGGATGGACCACCACATCTGAGACACGTTTCTCCAAGGCCACTGTATGGTGATGCTGCATATGTTGACGCAGGGCTGTGATGCCAACGTTAGGTCTCTGGTCACGCTTTACTTTCTGCCCACAGATTCTACCGATAGCCAATGCTCTGCACTGACTGTTACCACCGCTGCCTCCGTGAGCTCTTACACCGCTGCTTTCTGGAACCTGCAAAGTGGGTGGTCTAAATCATGGCTGTTTGTCTCCCAACCTTACACTGCTGCCACCCTGCTGACTCCTGGCCACACTACCGACTTGCCGGCTGCGCCACTGCCTGACTCGCAAGCTGCCGCTCTCTTCTCCCGAGGATGATGATGATGCCCTGGGTAGTCGAAGGAAGGCGACCGCCTAGTGCGCCACGGCATCACAGGCAGAAAAGCTTGTGCAAGGAGGCATGGAGTGGGCTGAATTTTCCATTTGGGGGGCACTTTATGCCTTGTTTAACTAGGGCATCAGAATACCTTGTCTCAGCCTTGCTTGCTTCACCCAGCTTCCAAGTGCGATCGGCTAAATCGATTGGTGTTTGCCTGTCACCACTGTCCTCCTCAACGGTGTCACTATACAGAGCCTGACCGCTCGCAACATAACACCCCATGCCACTCTCCTCATTACTACTTGCCCACTTTCCAACCTCTTTGCTGCCCACTGTCCTCAAATAATTCGTCCTCACTGTATAGTGGCGCCGAGCCCACAGCATATTGCAGTTCTCTGGCTGTGGGAACCGAACGGGACAGAGGCGGGTTGAGGACAGGTGAGGGCCCCTGACCTGCTCCCGGACAATGCCAACTAATGGTTGTGTCTTATGGACGCACCGACTCTTTGCTGGGGTTGAAAGATGTCATCTGGGAGAAATTGGATGACCTAGTCAACCATTCGAGAACTGTTGGCTTGGTGGTCAACACACGGCCGCTAGATGACACCGGAAGCTCTGTCCTCGGTGACCTCTCCTGTGATGTCCCCTTACTGTGCTGCGACCTGTGCCTGCTCCAGGAACCTACTATTGTGTTACCCCATGTGATCAGGCACACTCACAACCCTCACAGTTTTAAGTGCGCTCTGAAAACTCATCTTCTTAGACAAGCCGACCAAGATCCCTAATTGTTAACCCCCCCAAATTCTGAGACACATTCGTCCCTTCCTGAACTTTGGCACCCACAGGCACTTATCTGTATATAGATGTATGGTTAGGATGGCAGGTTCATTCTCTTTTTTATGTATACTACCCCATATTTATGTAACATTGTAAACCAAGCACTTGTCACCCTTTGTTTCACCCATACACCCTAATAGATTGTAAGCTCTTGCGAGCAGGACCCTCACACCTCATGTCTGATTTGTCTGTGCTTATACCCTCTATATTGTAAAGTGCTGCATAATATGTTGGCTCTATATAAATAAAGATTATTATTATTATTATAGTAGGATCTTGGCCCTCAGCTCAGTTCTTTCCAGCTGGCGCTGACATTACCTTGTCAGGCTGTGTTCCTACTTCAGTTATTTGGTCAGTTTTACCTATCTCTAACAGGGATCAATTGTGTGGAGTTTTGAGACTAGAAAAACAACTGCAGATTTTTGTCAGTATTTCCCCAGACTAGATAAACACTCATTTAATGATGGAAGCGGTGGCCATATTTCTCAGAAGTAAAACTGAGCCTATGAGGGTTTTTTTCTTTTTTTTTTTTTTTTACACACATGCTTTCACTGACATGAGCCTCCCAGTTACACTGTCAATATCAGGGAACTACACAATAAAGGTAGACAGCGGAAAACATTGCCATTTCCTACAAAAAGGCAAGAGTATTTGGGCCTGAATGGGCCGATAAACCTATGGACCACTTAGCAGAGGCAATGGATATAGTTATGCCACAATCCCTTAAACAAATTTAAAAGGGTTTGGCACCATGAGGCAGATTTAAAAATACTCAGTTACCAGGCAGGAGCCGAGAACAATTAGCCCAGAACCTGAGCCATAACGTCCAGCATCTCTTCTCATGTCTTGCTGCTGCTCATCAGTTATAAGCCTTCAGAAAATAAAATAAGTCTGCAGGAACCAATCTTCTGAACCAAAAGAGCAAAATCAGCACATACCAATAAAAATTACCAGTATGGTATGAGAGAACTCATTCCCTAACTTTATACCATGGAGAGTGTGCAGCTTGGCAGTGACAGGAAAACCAGAATAAAAAAAGCAGCCAGTCCCCTGAACCAGGAGAACATTAACAACAAAGATCAGCACATGCTACCAGAGGCAGCTGAAAGTGTAAGAGAACTCATCTCCTACTTTTGCACCATGGAGAGTACGCAGTGCACATAGAAATGGCCATTATAAGCCGTCAGAGGAAGCCGCCCTCTGATACTGTGCCTGCCTCCTGGTGTGGAGCATCCAATGTCCGGTTGTCAGCACGGTAGGAAGCGCTGCTGAGTTTAAACTGGAATGCAGGCTGAGAAATCCACAGGCCATGGCTGCCCCAGAAACTCTGGGATTCCAGGCCAATTAGGCAGATCAGTAGTGGGGGAATGAGGAGATGCACCAAGAAACTCTTGGGTCTCCACCACAGGAGCCACTGTAGTAAAATAATAAAACCTAAAATAGTGATTAGTAAAATAATAATAAAAATAATAAGTCCAGCTGGGACAGAAGAAAAAACAGGTCTGTTCATTGTCTGAGGAGAGCTTATATGGGTGAGGTGGATCTAATTAATACTTGAATTATTTGAACCTGATACTTGTTTCTTTTCTTCTGTCCTAGCTGGGATGAGGAGGATATTAACTCATTGTGTGCTGCCTGAGGACGAAGGGGAAACAAAAATTGCTGCGACAGAAAGGGGTAAAGAGTAATGTTCACCAATATCCCAAGTCTTTTTCAGCAGTAGTTTTGTTAGGTTTTTTTGGCCCAAGTGACCTTACATTTACATTATACTTCATTTGCCATTTCTCCGCCAAAACCTCTAACTTCCCTGAATCCCTCTATAACATTATCCTCATCTCTGTTGATTACCTTACAGAGTTATGTATTATCTACAAGTATTTCAGTTCTACTCTTTAAGCTGTATACAAAATCAATAATAAATATATTAAAAAGAAGACCCACTACTGACCCCTGTGGTCAGTATAGAGTATATTTCATTTATAACCATCTGTTTCCTATGAAAGAGTTAATTTTTAACCCATTAATTTAAAACATTAATTTTACACCATATCAAATGCCTTTGAGGAGTCTAGATATACAACATTCTCAGCCTTACTCAGGTCTAGTCTGGAACTTACCTCCTCATAGAAGAAAATCAGATTGGTTTGACAGGACTAATCCCTCATAAAGCTCTGCTGAAGCTGTGTTATTCGGTTCTCTTTACTGATGTACCTTTAAATATTTTATCCACAATAGAAGTTTAAGTGAACCAAGTCATAGCTCTTTTCCCTTGAGCTTTTTTTGAATATAATAAGATAGGTGACAAATGTCTAACAATTGAGATCCCCACTGTCACTAAAATGAGGGCCCTAAGTCACCCATTCCTCCTCACTGCGCACTGGCATATCCCGCTGGTGTCTGATGTCTCATAAGTTTCGCACACATGTCTACGTAGTTGGTGTACTGTTTTGCCAACATATTTTAGGCCACACACGCAGATTATCAAATATATCACACGTAGATTTACATGTGATAAATTGGCATATCGAAAAGTATTTTGTTATGGCCAAACCTGAGAAGACTGTACTCTTCTCCATGTAAGGACACACAACACAGTCTGTGCATTCGAAAAAACCTTTTGGTCTTGAAAGCCACGTTTCCCCTTGAGGTATCCTAAAGTGGCTGTGGACAGGCTGATTCTTTAGATTTTTTCCTCGCCTAAATGTAACCAGAAAGGTTTCCCCCTTACATGTAGGAGATCTCGGAAGATCACTTTGACGAAATCTTGAAAGATGGCAAGAGCCTTGCATAGACTGAACGGCATCATCAGATACTCAAAGTGTCCGTTAAGGGTGTTAAAGGTGGTCTTCCATTAATCACCTTCATGTATGCTAATCGCATTGTAAGGCCCCACAAGTCAAGTTTAGTAAAGATCTTGACTCTGCGACAGTCAAAGAGCTCAGATATAAGAGGCAATGGATACTGGTTCTTGTTGATACCCCGGTAGTCAATGCAGGAGTGAAGAGTACATCTTTCTTTTCCAGAAAGAAGAACCCAGCACCGGCTGGAGAGGAGGACTTGTGGATGAAGCCTTTCTGTACGTTTTCTTTAATATAGGCTGACATGGCCTGGGTCTCAAGCACTGACAAATTGCCATATCGAAAAGTCTTTTGTTATGTCCAAACCTGAGAAGACTGTACTCTTCTCCATGTAAGAACATGTGACACAACCTGTGCATTTAAAAAAAACTTTTTGGTCTTGAAAGCAATGTTTCCACTTGATCCCTTAGATTTCTTCCTCGCCTAAATATAACCAGAAGGGTTTCCCCCATACATTCCTTGATGTCAGGGACTATCAACAGAATTTGTCAATGGCGTTGATGGATCTCTTTTATCATGTGGCTGCATTATCAAATGTGGCTATAATATGTGTTGGGGTTCTGGTTGTGCAACCCCCCTCATTTTGCTTTGGAGACAAGAGATATATTCTTCCCTTTGCAAGTGAGCTGTAATATGCCTGTCGCAAGACTAAATCAGGGGAGAAACTTGGCCCAATGGTCTTGCTGGGTTGTAACAAAATGTCGGACATGTTTTCCAAATACCTGGTTCAAACTCTCCACCTGTCCGTTGGACGGTGGGTGGTAGGCCAAAGAAAAATCTAGCTTGATTTGGAGACAGGAACAGAGAGCTGTGTGGATAGAAATGAGATGTGAACTGAGCTAGACCTGGGTGAGATATCTCACAAAAATGATCGGTAACTACCCAGATGACAGTACAGGCAGAGGAAGAAAGCAGGTTGGTAAAAAAGTCCATGGCAATGTGCATCTAGAGCTTTTCACGAATCGGCAAAGGCTGTAGTAGACCAGTGCGTCTCTGATGTGGAGACTTATTACGGGCACAAGTAGAACAGCCGGACACAAAATCTTTGACATCCTGGGAGAAAGTAGGCCACCAATAATGTTGTACAATTAATAAGTGAGTCTTTCGAGTCCCAGTATGTCCAGCTAACTTGGAAGAGTGACCTCTACTGAAGGATATGCTTTCTCAGAGCAGGATGCACAAATGTCTTCCCAGGAGGTATTTGCTGAAGGGAGGTGGGAGTCATGGAAATCAATCAGTCAGAAGGTATGATATGCTGTGGTTCCGAGTCTTGACCAGTAGTATCAGATGAACAAAAGAGAGCATCCGCTTTAATATTCTTCTCCATGGGCCAGAAATTTAGTAAGAAGTTGAATCTGGAGAAGAAAAGAGACAAATGTGCTTGATGGGGATTTAAACGCTGTGTGGTTTGAAGATCCAAAAGGTTCATGTGGTCCATATAGACAGTATTGGACTGGGGTGCTTAGGGCCCACAGGTGGAGTTGATTCTAGGGGCCTACCAGTCGAACTGTTTTGGGGCCCACCGGTGGACTTTATTTTAGAGGCCCAGACTACAGCTACTGTAAATGTCTCCTATACTCTGCAACTTGCTTTTAGCCTGTCTTTTTTATGCATTTTTGTCTCTTCCAAGGATGTATATGCAGTTATAAAACAATTTTAGGTCTACCATGCACTCCCTCAAGTAAATGGTGCCACTCTTCAAGTGCCAACTTTATGGCTAGTAGCTCATGGTCTGCAATAGAGTAGTTCCTCTTGGCTGGGGAGAAAATTCTGGAAAAGAAACTGCAGATGACAGACTTCACCTTAGCAGTGTTTTGAGAGATCACCACCCCAGCTCCTATGGAAGATGCACCTGCTTCGAGAAAGAAGGGTTTCTCTGGGTATGGACGTGATAAGACTGAAGCAGAAGAAAAGTTTCTTTAGACAAATAATAGGTGCCACAAGGGTGGAGTACTGAGGAATGAACTGCCGATAATAATTGAAAATTGGAAATCCCAGGAAACGTTGGACTAAAGAACTGTAGATAGTTTCGCTGGATCCATCTGAAGCCCTTTGTCAGAGTAAGCTAGTCTTTTCAAACCGGCATTTTTTCGGTTTGGCGTGGAGGTGATTGGCTTTTAACCGTTTAAAAAACAATAGTATGTGGTTACAATGAGACTTTCTGGGTGATCAAGATCATCAAAGGAATTGATAAACTACTGACATCACACCAAAAATGGGAATAAGGGATTCATCACAGGGTTCCCCGGGGAAACGGTTTCGGGTGGAACCGCTTGCATGACAAAACTGTTAATGTTCTGCCCCCCTTTTGAAAATGGACTTTTAAAAGTATTATTTATTAAATAAAGGCTACAAGGTTTTAAAGTAATCAAAGAAATCTTATCAAGTTGCCTGGGAGGGGGGGGGCAAATTTATTAATCTGTTTTACTTCTACACAAATGAGTGACTGAATTACATCTTAGGGAAAAGATCCCAAAGATGCATTTCAGCATAGATCATCAAACGAAAAAAAGCATAATGAGATACTTTCCAGGAAAAGATCAAAATTGACAAAATCTTGAAAGACAGCAGGAGCCTTGCATAGACTGAATGGCATCACCACATACTCAAAGTGTCCATCATGGGTGTTGAGGATGATCTTCCATTCATCGTCTTCATGTATGCTAAAGGGATTGTAAGCAAGTCAAATTTAGTAAAGATCTTGACTCTGTGATGGTCAAAGAGCTCGGAGATAAAGGACAATGGATACGGTTTTTTGACAGTTATTTTGTTGAGACACCGATAGTCAATGCAGGGGCGAAGAGTACCATCTTTCTTTTCCACGAAGAAGAACCCGGCACCGACTGGAGAAGAGGACTTGTGAATGAGCCTTTCTGTAAGTTTTCTTTAATTTAGGCTGACATGGCTTGGGTCTCGGGCACTGACAAGGGGTAGATCCTACCTCAAAGAGGCGTCAAGCCAAGCAGGTGGTCTGTAGGATGGTCATAGGCCCAGTGAGGTGGAAGAGTTTCTGCTTGCTTCTCACAGAAGACATCAGCAAACTCCTGGAATGGAGATGGGAGACCTGGAAGTGGAGTGGAAGGCATTAATGGCGAAGTGACACGCAACAGACAGAGTGCCATAAGACAGCAGGAATGGCAGTCTTGTCCCTTGCTTGTGATCTCTCCTGTTTGACAGTTTAGCTTGGAAGTATGGAGCTGTATCTAAGGAAGTCCCAGAAGAACTGCAAAGGAGGTATGAGGCAACACATGGAATTCCATCTTCTCTTTATGTTACACCCCCACTTGAAGTGTCAGACACTCAGTATGAAGCTGAATGGAGTCTCTCAGGCATTCTTCATTGATTTATGAAATTAGTAATGGTTTGTCCAAATAGACCACGAGGAGACGAACCTTGGAAAACAATGAGGTGTCCACAAAATTTCCAGCTGATCTGGAATCCAAGAAAGCCAATAGTCAAATGTGGAGAGGAACTATTCACATTTAGGGATGCCTCTCCCACAAAGCGTAGTTGCAGGAGTTTCCCAGACACAACAGGCAGTTCTTAATGAAATGCGTAGAACTGATGCAGTATAAGCAGAGATTCTGCCGATGTCTTAGGGAACATTTTTGCTCAGACAGGTGGTCTCTTCCCTCTTGCATAAACTCCTCTTGTTCAAGCATTGGTGGAGGAAGTGGTGGCCCTTGAAGCACCGGAGCAAGTCACGATAGTCAGCGAGGTTGGGTGGTTTCATGCTGTTGATGGATCTGCTGTTGTCTCTTGGAAAAACAAATGTCTATTCTTGTGGCCAAACAAATAAGTTCATCCTGAGAGGAGGGAAGATCTTGACTAGCCAACACCCTTGATCATTCGTATAAGTCCTTGCCAGAATATCTCTACGGGGGACTCGTTGTTCCACGCGAGGGCCTTGTTGTTCCAAGAGAGTATGTGGAATTGCACCGCGAACTGGAATAGCCCTGGCGTAGGCAAGACAGAGAAACCGCATCAAAAGACACTAATCCAGGCTCTGCAAATAGATTCCGAAATGTGTCTAGAAACACTATTATTCATAACTTGGTTTAAAATATCATACGGTACAGGTGTAATTACCCCAAGCACAGAGCATCACTGCACTGACGCGTTTCAGCGGAAAGCCTTATTCATAGTGCTACACACTCACATACCTGGGTTTCTGATTTATGTTCAAAAAGTTAATTGTCACCATCTGGACTCTTCCAATCAGAGATGAAATCATAGAAATAACACACCAGGTTACAATTAAAATGTGTGCGAGCTAACAGCAATGGTTTCTTATTATTAATAAAAAACTAAATAGAGAATTAGTAAAAACACTGAAAATGAGTTTGTATAACCTATGTTGAAACATTGCAGAAAAAATCATAATAATAAATATACATTTATAGCAGAAAAATCATATAGAATTTTTATCATTTTACAAAACGCACAGCATACAGCAGGGAGCATGGGTGCGCTGGACAGCGCAGGGTTAAATGCAGAAACTCAGGAACACTGGAAACCAGGGGGTTAACTCAGCAGGAGCTTCAGCATAAGAGGTCTAGCTCTAGGGAAAAACACCAACGAACTGACAACAAGGCTAGGGCAGCAAGTTCCTTAAGAAAGCAGAGGTCACAGGTCAATGGGCTGGACACAGGAACACTGACTCTTTAAATACTCGTGCACTGCCAGAGCGGACGAGAGCTAGCAGGAGCGAGGACCGGTGAGTGGATGCTGCCGGCAGACGCCGCTGTTGGCGCCACCGCGGTGGAGACAGGAGCCAGGGCAGGAAAGTATATAGGACCTACATCAGAGGCACGGGCACGACCGCTGACTGAGTCAGCAGCGGCAGCGTGCACCGTGACAGTACCCTCCCCCCTTAAGCCCTCCCCTCTGGGCTAGCCAGGTACCCACAAAACAGCCAGGGGTAACCACCTCCTCCTCGGTATCCCAGGAACTGTCTTCAGAGGAGGTGTCCAGAATGTCCCGGATTTCTTCTTGGACCTGGGGAGAAGAAGTAGAATCAGTAGGCGGGGGTGGGGTGAGTGGGAATCAGAGGTGTCTTGACAGACCAGAGGCACTTCTTGAGCTTCAGGTTCTTTCACCGGCAAAACGGAGTAAACGGGCAGAGAAACGGGTGGGTGGGATTGCACTGGATGGGCAGGCTTGAGGCAGCGTGAGTAACATAGCTCGCCCCACTGGACAACTTCACCCGTTTTCCAATCTAAGGAGGGACTGTGACGCTGGAACCACGGAAGGCCAAGCAGGACTGAAGCAGAAGCATTAGGCAAAACGTAGAACGAGATGTCCTCTTGGTGGGAGCTTCCAATTTGCAGAGACAGAGGCTTCATGCAAAACTGGACTGGCTCCTTCAGGGTCTCCCCGTTGATAGAAGAGAAACATAGTGGTTTTTCCAGATGGGAGACAGGCAGACAGAACTTTTCCAGTAACGACGGGTGGATGAAATACTCAGAAGAGCCGGAGTCCAGAAGAGCAGGAACTTGAATTTTAGTACCGGAATCATAACAGAGAGTGACCGGGGTGGTCAGACGAGGAGCAGAGGCATCTTTATTCAGAGACACTTCACCCACAACACCATGGCAATGAGATTTCCAGAGCGGACAAGAGCGAGTGAGAACCGGTGAGTGGATGCTGCCGGCGGACGCCCCTGTCGGCGCCACCGCAGCGGAGACAGGAGCCAGGGCAGGAAAGTATACAGGACCTGCAGCAGAGGCACGGGCTGCGGCGTGCACCGTGACACAGCTTTAGTTTTATTAGCTTGTGCATGAGATTGTTTAGTTGATTTAAATAATTCAACTTTATGCAGCAAGCTTGTATGTTCATCATAACCCCTATTTTTTAAATCTGTTTCTCATATTCATTGTATTTCCCGCTTAACTGTGTTAATCAGTTCCCCAACAGGGATGTTGTGGGTAACATGAGCAGGATGACATGAAGAGGCAAGTAAAAGAGAATTTCTAGAAATGGATTTGTGATATGGTGATTACAGTTTACAGCTGGAAAAAGCACAGCAACTATTTAAAACCGATTCTCAAAAACTCCCCAAAACACAATCAGTGACAAACAAATACACGTTGTCATGTCAGTTTCTCTGACCTTGATTCCTCGTTGGACCAATCTACTACCTCTACAATGGACAAACTTACTGATAATCTTAATGATTTTAATGGTTAAAAGGGGTTAAACCGTGGAAGAGGCAGTAAAATGGGTAGAAATATCTCACAGGAGAGAATGCAACACGCATCTACCAGTTCAGTTCCTTTTTTACGAGAACTGCCGGTTCAAAATCTAAAACAAGACGAGCGAGATGCAAACATAGGGGATCTGCAAATGGAAAGGAGACTTTGCAGTCAGAATGGCAGGAGAGCCCAGTATTAAATCTATCAGCATTGATTTTATCAGATTAGCAGATTTCTGTGTTATCCATTGGTTTGGGTTTTGCACCAACGAATACTTTTGATGTCTATTCCACACTTTTGTATGTTAACAAGTTTGCTAGACAATTGACTAAGAAATCATTATTTTTCAGATAAAACAGCACATACCAACTTAATGACTCCAGATACGGAAATTATGGAAAACGCACAACATTTATCTTTTTGTGAAATGCAAACGTTAGCAGTTTTGAGAGAATTACAAGCAGAAAATATATCTATGCAAAACCACTGTTGTGAAGATTTCTATGTACCTAATCCATTTTTTACCCCATAGGTTCCCGACCGGCTTCTTTGGATTTATTCCAAGAAGCCTTTGAAAAAGATCTGACAACCTTACATTAACGCGTACAGCATAGAAAATCTTCTTACGGTTGTAAGCATAATTTAACTAGAGAGGAAAGATCTGTCTTTACGCCATAATAAAAATATTACAATAAAAATGGCAGATAGGGGCGGGGGGCAATTATAATTTTGGATTCTGTTATGTATAAAAAATAAATTTGGAGTTATTGAGTGATATCCAAACATATTAAGTTCTCCCCAGGGACCCCACTATGGCTTTTCAAATTGGTATGAAAAAACTATTGGAAGAAGGAATTAACATAGGTGTTATAGCATCAAAATTAGCTGAACAGTTATTTAATGATCATCCTCTTATACCATTCTCTTCCCAAGGTGCATAAAGTGATTTTCCCTGGTATATGTTCCCTAGGGGAACACTTAAGGGATTGGGTAGATCATTATTTACAACCTTTAATCCCGTCCCTACCAGGTTTTATTAAAGAGACTATCAATTTATTGGAGGGTGTAATTTGGGAATCCCACTATATATGGCTCTTGTGTGATGTTGAGAGTCTTTACCATCTGTCCCCCATGATCTAGCCTTAAAATGTCTTAAAGAGTTTTTATCTAAGCATGGTACCTGTGGGATAGCAATTAAATAATCTCTTGTTATGGCAGTAGAGTTTTTACTCACACATATTTTTTTCTTTTTTGATGGAACATTGTTTTTGTAACAATGTGGGGTGTCCATGGGGCATGTTTCTCCCCCGGCCAATAGCTATATAGGGGTATGTGAGGAGAATTTTCTTTTTTCTGATAATAATGTGTTTGCCTCCCATATCAGGTGGTGTGGTCGTTATATTGACAACATGCTCCTTATATGGAAGGGACCAGAATTTATGGATCCAGATTTTGTATACTATGTTAACAAAAATCAGATGAATTTATGTTTTACTTCCAAGTACCGGCATAGAGATATTGATTTTTTTTAGATGTTACATTTACTGGTATATCGGGCAGTGGAATATCTGTCTCACCATATCGCAAACCCATTTCTAGAAATTCTCCTTTACTTGCTTCTTCATGTGATCCTGCTTAATACCCACAATATCCCTGTTGGGTAACTGATTTGCACAAAAAAGAATACAACTAAAAGTGGGAAATACAAAGAATATGAGAAACAGGTTTTAGCTCACTTGAAAAATAGGGGTTATGATGAACATACACTTTATGCAGCAAAAACAAGGTTGCTAAATTCCCCATTCTGAATTACTTAAATCAACTAAGCAATCTCATGCACAAGCTAATAAAACTAAAGCTGTAACCTTTTCAACTGTGTTTAGCCCTCAATATAAACAAATAGTTAAAATATTGGAAAAAAAAACATCTACCCGTTTCATCATAATGATCTGTCAACTTTTCGTTTTGTGGATACTGAAAGAGTGACTATGTCAGTCAGGGGGGGCAACATAAAAAGAAAGCTACTTACTCGGGAAGCAAAATGGATCTTACTGTTGACTACCAGACATATCTTTGGGGTTAAACATTAAACATGAGCTGTTGTATTATTACTAGCCGTATCATGCGTGATAAAAATTCTATATGCTTTTTCTGCTATAAATGTATATTTATTATTATTATTTTTTCTTTTTCTGTAATTCAACATAGGTTATACAAGCTAATTTTCAGTGTTTCTTTTTGATTTTACTAATTTTCTATTTAGTTTTTTTTTTTAATAATAAGAAAACATTGCTGTTAGCTTGCACACATTGTATTTTAATTATAACCTGGTCTGTTATTTCTATGGTTTCATCTCTGATTTGACGAGTCCGGCTGGTGACAATTAACTTTTTGAACATTAATTAGAAACCCAGGTATGTGTGTTTGTAGCACTACGAATAAGGCACACCAGTGAAACACGTCAGTGCAGTGATGCTCTGTGCTTGGGGTAACACTGCCGGAGAAGGGACAGGAGCAGGGACAGGTGAGTAACGTTCAGGGGCTTCAGATAATTCCACAGCAGCAGCCGGGACATGGCCATGCCCACGGCTTAGCATGGGAGCCGCGGCATAGACTGTGACAAGGCGCTCCGCCGAAACATGTCAGCGCAGTGATGCTCTGTGCTTGGGGTAATTGCACTTGTACCATATGATGTTTTAAAGCAAGCTATGAATAAATAAGATATATTTTTTTACTTTTTATCTGCCCTGGATCTTAGTGCATGGATGCTGAATTATGGTTTTCTTAAACCTTTATGCATTGTTCCTGACCAGGTGAAGTTTCCTGACTTGTCCGAGCACCGCACCCACATACAATGCTGCACATCCTGAATCAACTAAATGGTTCAACTGACTCTTTTCATTATAACTCTCTCTCTCTCTAAGTAGCACTAAAAACCACCAACAAACTGGCAGAGAAGACGGAGTTGTTCTATCTAAGGAGGAGGTGAATGATGATAGGGTGTAAGGGGCGACCTGGCCCTTTAATTCTTAAAGAGCTGGTGCCCTGGGAAACAGGTACACACACAACGGTCAGAAGCAGAGGATGGAGCAGGAGCGGGGATAGGTGAGTGTTGGCCCAAACAGGGTTCCATTGCAAGGGTGCATCTGTGAACTGGGACACAGAGCGCAGCATGAGCCATGACAATTGCCAAGTGCTGTACTCTGGAGTGGATACATAAGTCAGTACAGAATGTGGGTTAAAGTGAACCTGTTAGGTGGTTTATGCTGCCCTATTTGAGAGCAGGATATGATTGAGGTAAAAAAAGACTCGAGACTACCAAGCTAAATAGGACAGTCAATCTGCACTCACATGCAATACTTATACAAAGCATGTATCAGGCAAATGATCACAAGAACACATGAATGAGTTCAATCTGGAAGCAAAACAAAAAAAAAAATGACCCTAGGAGCTAACTATCCCTGAATCTTTCCCTAATCAGTCCCTGACATTGAAACCTGACGCCAAAACCCCTCTGACCCTACTCTATCCCTAAAACTAACCCTTTAACTATTCCTAAGTTTACCATAACACAACAAGCGGCTCTAGGACCCAGAGACTGCCTAACCAGCATCCAAGAAAGCTGAGTGACGCCCATTTTCCACAACTGGCATCCAGCTTCCCTATTATAGGGAATTGGATTGCTTTGGGGGATGGGTGTCACATATATTTCCTAGATGCTGGATAGCCTATCCAGCCTATGTAAGTGAGCATAGTGTTTCTGTATTTTTACAGGTTTTCTTGGACTATGTCGGATTCATTGGTCTATATCGGACCATTGTTAAGATTATTTCTTTAATAAAATGGTCAGTGAAGGATGTTGTTGGGAAGTGTTTATTTAAATAAAGTGCTGTTTCTGTGGGTGTTTTTTTTACAATTTTTTCCAGTTTTGGGGGTGTCTGACATATGCCTCTCCATAACTATTGCTGGGGCTTAAGGCCATGTTCACACGGCTTATTCCCGACGGATTTGTGAGCCGTATTGAGCTCACAAATCCTCCGTGAATAAGGGGCGGGACGGGGGCGGGGCCGGAGCGCGGCGGGGGCGCCGCTACCGGCCCCATAGACAACGCATTGTTTACGGCGCGTACGCACCGTAAATAATGTGCATGTCACTTTCGCCCCCCGCGGCGGATTCGCCGAGCGGGGAGGAGCAACGGAATCCACTGTTCTCTATGAGAGCAGTGGATTACCGTAATGACAGGGACGGATTGGCGCCGTATTGCAGCGCAAATCCGGCGCGGAGTACGGCGCCAATCCGTGCCCAAATAAGCCGTGTGAACGAGGCCTAAGGCTATGTCTACACAGCACTGGTTTCTGGTCAGATTTTCAATGGATTCAGTATTTAGACTGTAATCAGTGCCCCATAGATTGCAATAGAAAATCTGTTCTGTAGTCTACACAGCACAGATTTTGTACTGTTGTATTTGTAAATCGCTGGCCTTGCGCCAGAAGATAGAGCATGTTCTGTATTCCATTGGATAGCAGAAGGATTCCTGTACAGTCAATGGCACATCTGAAAACCGACCGCTGCTTTTAGAGCAAAACTGTGCCAAAAACTGTGTCTGATTTTCAACGTAACATGAGCTGTGTAGACATAGCCTTACTGTCACCCCATGGTTGACACTAACCCTCTCTCACTATTACCACCGTATCCAATGCACCTGAGAAGGGGTACTGAGAAGAGCCAGGTTACTGTAAGAAGCAGACCATCTAATTTGATGTACAAAAAACAGAAAAAAAGAGAAAAAAAAGAAATATGTGCAGTTACCTCTCCCAGGAATAAATGTGTGTAATCACAATGAAGAAATAAGAAAGATGTGTTCTGGACATACAATTGGGTTCCAATGTAGTAAGACACAACGAAAATCTTCTAATGAAGATTACAAATGACTAGAGAAGTTATTAAGTGTGAAACGAAGTATCTTGTGGGACTGTGACAGTTTGAAAAAATATTTGGATCGCAATATAATGTCTAGGGGCTTATGATTAAAGAAGTTCCCCACTACTATGAATTCAACAGAATTCACTGATGCATTACAAGTAGCCAGGAACAGCCTTGAGGGGCCTAGCATAAGGACTCACTGTCTGTCTGTCCCTGTCCAGGTTCCTTGGTTCCCTTAAACTCAGTTTCTTTCCCAGATTACACATTTAAGAAACAGGTATCTTTATGTATTTTACGAGATCTTCAAGGTGTCGATCCAGGATTCAGAATTAACCTTCCAAAACGTCCAAACCTAAAGATGGGGGCCCGATTTTTGGGGTAGAAAACGGATCAAGGGTCCTTTTCCCTGGGGTTAGGTAAGAAAATTTTTTCCAAAAGTACACTTTAAAGCCATCTAGAAATTGAAAAACAACAATCATATTGTCATTTGTCAGATGGATAAAGGGGGTTGTGTTGTAGTTTTTCTTTATATCACAGTCAGGTACTTTCCATTCTAGATTCAGAGGCTACTTATCGTAAGCTAAAGTTAGAACCCAAACATTGTTTTCAAAATTCTTTGATTAATTTATTATAGGAGGCTTTTAGGCTAACTATAAGGTTTTTAGAGGACTTTATTAAAGCAAAGATGAAACACAGGAAAATGCAGAATCCCCGAAAATGTTTTATAGGGGAGTGGGTCCTTGGGATGTGTTGCCCCTTTCTCTGTAACTGCGTTTGGGATTTTAGGGGGAACAGACCCCAAAGGATAAGCAGGGAAAAAGCGTCTAGGAGCAGGACATTGGGTAAACAAGGGGGAAAAGGAGACTTGGAACAGGTCCAGAACTTGAAGTAGAAGACATGCAGGAGCCGGACCAAGCTCGGGAACACAGACGGGGATTGTGACGGGATTCAGACATCAGGCAGGATCCCAGACAAACAGAGACTGGACTACAGGTATCAGCAGGACTTGAAGTAGAAGACATCCAGGAGTCTAGACTAGGCAGGGAACACAGACAGGACTTGGGTCAGGAGGAGTACAGGAACTAGAAACACAGATGGCTTTAAGCACAGTGTAATAACCCCGGATGCACAAAAGAAACTCAGGCACTGAGTGCAACACATAGTAAAGCTAAATAGCTCCCCCAGAGAATAGGATGGGCATCAGCTGTGAGTGCTGAGGGCAGGTTAACTATTGCCTTGCTGGGAGGCATGGATAACACTGAATGGCCCCCAGGGTCAAAGGCATGAAGCAAGCAAAGGATGATCCTTACAGAATCCCTCAACCCCATTTTTATGAGGGGCCTCTGGACCCTTAACAGGAAAAGAGGACTTCAATATAGGAGCCATGGCAACAGGAGTGGCATACCCCAAATCAGCAGACGTGGCACTCGGCTCCGGATCACTAGATTTGTCTGAAACTTTTTTTTAGAGCTGCTGTGTTTTCCCTGCCGAGGCCAGCAACCATCTTAAAAGTCTCCACTGTCACCCTAAGATGTTCAGCCAGGATAAACAAGCCCATAGACTTAACATGGACAGGCCTAATGCCCCATTTTATATGGCCTGAGTTTATGCAATGTTTTCAGAGGACTTTATTTTAAGCAAAGATGAAACACCCAGGAAAATACAGACAGTCCATGAAAATGTATGTAGAGGGGAGTGGATCCTTGGGGATGCAGTTACCAGTGCTCTGTAACTGTGGTTAGGGATGTGAGGGGTAACAAACTCCAACAGATAAGCAGGAACAACGGCAGCCTAAGAGAAGGACACTGGATAAACAGAGGCAAAAGGAGACTTGGACTAAAGGTACCAGCAGGACTTGAAATAGAAGACATACAGGAGTCCAGACAAGGCAGGAAACACAGACAGGACCTGGGTCAGCAGGAGTACAGGAACTAGAAACACATATGGCTTTTTATCACAGTGCAATGACCAAGGACGCACAAAAGAAACTCAGGCACTGAGTGCAACACATAGCAGTGCTAAATAGTTCTCCCAGGCAATGTGATGAGCATCAGCTTTGAGTAGTGAGGACTGGTAAACTTCCCTGTTGGAAGGCACAGAAAACACTGACTAGCCCCCAGGGTCAAAGGCATGAAATAAGCATGGCACGATCCTTACACTTGGTGATTTGAATAAACAAAATTGTTGATTACATGTTTGTATGGTTTCCTGTCACACCTATCTTTCATGAACTTCCTAAAGTCCACAAGTATGTTTTCCCACCACCCATGAGACCAAATATTCCCTTTGTGAGAGTCCCAACTACGACCACTAGTAGTCACAATTCCTGGATTCCTACAAGACAGTAAATTGGTTCTTAAATCCTTAACAGATATTACCTGGGAATCCCGTTATATTTGTTTGACACTAGATGTGGTGGTATTATATTCATGTATTTCTCATTCTTGAGCAATTCAGTCTGTTGAATTTTTTGGGGGTAAATTATATCAAAAATATAGAAAAAAAAGGGAAAAAACTCTTAAACCATAACTTTTAATAAATTTCTATAAAAGTTAAATCACAACATCTGTCATAACCAGTACAAAAATAGGTGTCATCAAAGGTATGCGGAACCAATAAGGTAACCCTAAAAGGCCCTAACCAGAAGGCTAAGTGAACCCTAACCTAAAAAATGTCAGGGTGTTCGGCCCGACAAGGGCACCCCTGTCCGGAACCTCACCCTAAATAAATAAGACCCTAATAATCTCTCCTGTTCCATCCCGACATGTTTCGATCAGCCCTGTTAGAGCAAAAAACTCACTGATCACCTCAAGGGACAAATAGGGGATAACTATGGACCAAAGGGTCAAAAATACAGAGCTGCGTATATGAAAAGAAAACACAGTATAATAAATTGCTCATCAATAGAGTATAATACTTACTGTTTCCATATAGACATCCGTCTCCAATCCTGCGAGGGTATACCAACGTAGGCTGTATGATGCAGAAAGATGCCCAGGACTGACTAGCTCAGTGATTTAAAGGCACGGACTTGTACCCCGCCATGACGTAATGAAAGTGCCTCCTGGCTAAAATCTATGTTGCAAAAATACCAGATAAATACATCCCATTTT
The DNA here is from genome assembly GCA_025379985.1 of Phyllomedusa bahiana. Classification (NCBI taxonomy): domain Eukaryota; kingdom Metazoa; phylum Chordata; class Amphibia; order Anura; family Hylidae; genus Phyllomedusa; species Phyllomedusa bahiana. Next base: position 32,398 of record JAODAL010001486.1, on the reverse strand, counting down.
CTGCTGGACAGCGCCAGAGACCTCCATACCCTCCATGTTTACCACCTTCTACCAGGTGCCTGTCGCTAACTGCAGCATCTCCCCTAAATTTAGTTCTGCAACACCACCATAAGGCTTAGACTTCTCCCCATCACCACACTCCTGGTCCTCTTTGACCATCTCCTGCAACTGAAGCTTAGCTACATGATTTACTGTCTCTAGACTACGAAATTCCACCTCCTTGCTGAAAGCTGTCACCTGGCCTCTATCATAGGAAGTCACTGGGTTACTGCTGAAAACCACATCTAGGGAACCCCTCCCGATTACCTCAGCCTCATTCCTGGGGACTTCTTTACCATCTGAGGATTCATTTGTCACTCCGTGTGCCTGGCTCATAACCACAGGGTAACTACATTCACGGTCTGTTTTCTCTCAGACAAACACCACATTCCCAGTTTCACTGGGCAATGCCATCACCATTTTGGAACTTTTAAAGGCAAAAGACTCCTGGTTGCCCTCCGCAACCACCACCCTAGCTTCCAGGGGCATAGCTAAAAGCTTAAAGGGGATGTATCGCTTCATCAGTTCGTGTGTTTCATTGTACTCTCAGCGTTCTCAGCACTTCACATCCCAGGCTTTTTGATCCCCTCCTAGCTTGGGTGTTTCTTAACTGAAGGTGATGACATCCTACCCCCCCTTGCTCCATAATTAGAGACATATGGTCATATATACAACGGTAAGCTTCCGTAATAAAACATATAATTGTAATTCAAATCTACATTAAAAATTTTGATGTCCATGTAAACGGGGGGGGATACCATCACTTCACTTCTATATATTTGATGATCATTTATCAATTCACACAGGTGGTCAATGAAGTATCTCTTTACTTGCGTAGTCGCATGGAGATTCCGTCCGGAGTGAACTTGGTTGCATCGGGCGGTCCTGTGCTGTGTAGCCTTCCTCAACATCCTCACCTCTCAAACAGCGCTCTCTCGCGACGTTTCGAGAGCTACACGCCTCTTTGGTGCAATGCATAATGTAACCATATGAAATAAGGGGGTGGGGATACATCAATTAATATGATTCCCGTGTGTCTCAATGTACATTCTTAACTAAAAACAATAATAATAAAACATGCGGTATGCATCGTTGACGGCCATCATAACATATTTATCTTATTCCATTATATGCCGTATCCTATTGTAGCATACTTTTGGTTACTTCACATAGCAGCTGATTGTTCAAAATTAGAATTCGTTATAGACGTTCCAATTGCACCTCATCGGCCATTAGGTGTCCATGATTGCAATTTGTGGATCCAAATACTCTCTTTGAACAATTAAATTTTTAAACATGTGTATCACTGGCTTCCTACTTTTTTCTAGAATACACCATTTCAGAACCATACATAGTGTCCAGATTCATAAAACTGTCTGGCCACGATGTTTCCACCAAATCTTTTATTTTTCGACGTCTTTTTTCTTTATTACCTTTTTTTTCCATTCTGTTTCTGAACAATTTTTGTCTGTGATCTATGTTCACTAATTCTCACTCTTGCTGGTCTTGTTTGTATTTTGGCCAATATATGCTATTCTCTCTCCTCCCCGCAAGGGCCATATTAGCATATATATGAAATTGCTGGAATTGCACGAAAAAAAAAATTCCATTGGATGCATAATCAATCACCTTTTTTTAGTTATTTGACTACAATTTTGACACCAAGACAACCATATGTACCTTTTCCTTTGTGTTCCTATTAGTGTATTGTTTTCTTTTTTTGTTTTGTTGTAGGTCTGACCTAATGAGGACATTACCTTACACTTTTCCTCTCTGGTTTATAAATCTAGAGGGGGATCAACAATAGAAGACCATAAATTTTGGACTACCTTTAAGGAGATGCCACTTTTTAAAATACTTTTTTAATTATTTCTGCATGGTGAGCATACGGTGTAATGATAGTTAAACCTTTGAAAAACTTTTTGATTTGTTTTTTGTGTTAGCGTTGCTTCCTCCCTAGTTAATTTTCCTATTACATCTCCTATTTTCTTCGTACCGTTTGCCCCCCCCACCCCCCCCCCCCCCCCCCCCCCCCCCTCAAACGTAACCTCTATCAACAATTTTTGTATTAGTTTCTGTTGTTCCCTTTGGTAGTCCTCATCATATGTAACAGGATTCGTCTAATCCTAAAAAAATGGCCCCTTAGGGATTCCTTTTATCAAATTTGAGCATGTTGCTTTTGCATGCAAGAGGTTGTTTCCCTCCATTTCTTTTAACGTGCAAGTTGGTCTTCGCATTTTTTATTTTCCTATATTAATATTGACATCTACGTAGTCAATGATTTTGGTCAAAATTACTTGTGAAATTTATTAAGGGGATGCACCGTATTTATGAAATTCTACAAAAAGATTTAACTCTTCTAGTGTGGCCCTTCCACAATAAAAGCACATCATCCACAAATCTAAACCACATTTTATGTGTTTTTGTTCCCATCGACTAAATATTATGGATTCTAGTTTCCAGTTTGGCCCATAAATATATTGGCTATACTGGGAGGCTGCTGGAGAACCCATATGCAACTCCTTGTCGCTGTATATAAAATTCTCTGCCAAATTGAAATAATTTTTTTGTAAGGTGATGTCTAAATAATGTTAAGGTACGAAAACAATCATTTGGTTTGGATAATTTGGGATTTTTTATAAGTTATACTCTAATTATAATTTATGCCTTCCTCTTTAGGGATATTGTATAAGGTTTTTTGACATCTAGGGTACATATGTATGTTAAATCCTTATTCCACTGTTCTTACGATCTCTGTAATAGTCACTGGTATCTTCAGAGCATCAATGGAATTTTTGACTATGGTTGCAGGAAGCCTATCAATATATATTGCAAGAGGATATAGTATAGATGAAACCCCGACACTATTGGTCTGCCCCTGGTGGTCTTTTTATCATCCTTGTGGAATCTTGGAACCATATATAATATGGTTATCCTGGTGTGTCTAACGTTGAGCATTTTATATATTCTTTTTCATAAGTAATTCCCTCATCCTTACTATTTCCAATAGATATTCACTACTTTCTTATTTAATAATTTTCTGTGGACTTTCATGAACTGTTCATGATACTAACTCATCTGCTAGTTGGGACTTTGCTTCCTCTATGTATGGTTGCGATCCATTAAGTACTGTAGCCCCTTCCTTATCCGCCTTTTAATAACTACCTCCTCATCTTTCCCAATTCTTTAAGGCCCTAGTTCTTTTTTAGTTGTGTATTTTCACATACGTTTACATTAATCCCATTCTCCCCACTTCTTTCTAACCATACTCTTGAAACGTTTCTAGCATGGGAACTACTTTATTAATGGGTCATAAGTACGGCTTTTTTATTAATTTTCCTAGGTACATTTAACGATGAATTACTGTTACCATATTGCATTTTTAATTTTATTTTTCTCCAAAATCTGTGAAAGTCCACTTCATAATCAAACTTGGAATGTGAATGGGTAGGTACAAAATTTAGTCCCTTATTAATTATATTTATAATTATATGTCCTCATTAGGTCAGACCTACAACAAAAACAAAAAAAAGAAACAAACACTAATAGGAACACAAAGACAGGTAGCATCTGGTTGTCTTGCGTTTCAAAATGAATCAAATAATAAAAGAGATAGAATATTCGCAATCAAATAACAGGGTACCCTATATTTTTAAAAAAAAAAAAATTCACGTCAATGCCACCATGTCATATATAGCTAAAAATGCCCTTGCGGGAAAGCATATATTGGCCAAACAACAAGACCAGCAAAGTGAGAATTAATGAACTAATCACAAATAAAATTTTTCAGAACTAGACTGGAAAAAACAGGGTAATAAAGAAAAAGACGTATAAATAATAGATTGTGTGAACATCGTGGCCAGAACATATTTTAAGAATCTGGTCCACAATGTAAAATGGATCTGAACTGGAGATAATTTCAATAGAAAATGTAGAAGCAAGTGAAACACCTAATATAAAATAACAAATGTTACAAGTAGAAGTACTTTGGATCCACGAAAACAAACACTGACACCTAATGCCTAAAGGAAGAGTGCAATATGGGAACGTCTATACTGAAATATCTAGTTCTGAACAAATCAGCTGCTATGTGAAGTCACCAAAGTAAGCAACAATAGGATAATGCATATAATGAAATAAAAGATAAAATATGTTATATGGGCCGTCCATACTGATGCATGACGCTTGTTTAATTAATATTGATTTTTTAAGAATAAAGAATGTAACAATGAGACAAACCCAGGAAAACATATATAAGTGATGTATCCTATGGTTACCTCTATGCTTGACAAAGAGGGCGTGTAGCTTTCGAAACGTCGCGAGACGTAGCGCTGTTTGAGAGGTGAGGTGTTGAGGAAGGCTCACACAGCACAATCTCCCATGCGACTACGCAAAGTAAAGGAGATACTTCAATGAACCACCAGGTGAATGATAAATGATAATACAATATATAGAAAGTGAAGTGTGGAATCTTTTTACACTGGACATTCAAATTTTTATGTAAGATTTGAATAAAAATTTATATGTTTTATTACGGAAGCATACCGTTGTATATATACCATTTGCACTAATATTGGAGGCATATTGAATAGCAGGTGGGGACCTGCAGCGAAGGTATAACCTGTGTGTTCATTAATAAAGGTGCATTGCATGATGAGTATATAATCATCCCCCCCTTCACAGTTCATGCTCGCTCCCGAGTCAGTGTGCTCTCCCCCCCCTCTGTCTGAGTCTACATGTCACTGTGTCGTTCCTCTTCCTATGCAGTCTTATTTTGTAAGAACTGTTTGTTTACATACCACAGGCCTGCATTCAGTCTAGACAGTCTTCTATAAACTCAGAGCCCTGATCTCTTCTCTCACAGTTGGAGTTTTGTTACAGTTGAATCCAGTCTTCTATAAACTCATCCAGAGCAGCACAGATCTGTGTCCTTTCTATGTTTATATGCAGCAGCATTAGGCACCGAGGTACAATTCTGATGTTTTCTGATTGTAGAAGCAGCTGCAGTGTTACTGTAGAGCTGCTATCTGTGCAGAGTGAAATATCGCCAGCCCCTTATTGTGAGTAAGAGAGACAGGAATGCCCGCTCCCATGAATAGGACCGGGGGCCAGACAGAATGTAAATTAGTAGAGCCGTCAGCCAATGAAATACAAGGAGGTGGGTTCCGACCGGCACTGGGGAAAAGTGTTTACGGAAAACGAAGATAAGGCAGACTGTGAAAACAAGACAGCTTTGCAAATGACATCCAATTGCAAAGTTGCTTGTTTTCACTGTCCCCTTATTCTGAAGACTATTTAATGTAATGATACAACCCCTTTAAGTGCCCTGGTACAAAATTTCAGCTTGGGCCCTCCCTTTTCCCAGACAAGGCACCTCTATGGCCTTGGACCACTACTTTTTTACAATAGATTCTTTTACATGACGGATGCCTGCCATGTAGCATGCCACAGAAAATCATTTCTACTTAAAAGGGTTGTCCAGTGGAAGTAAATTCATTTAAAATGGAGCCAGGCTGTGGTGGAAAAAAGAAAAAAAGTGATATCTCCTGATCGCCACCACTGTTGCTCCCCAGGATCTGTTACTTTCCACTTATGAATTCTTGTTCCAATGCACAGGAGAGGCTCACGTTCTGTTCACTGACACTGGAACCTGAGCCTCTCCTGTATGTTGAAATAAGAACCTGAAAACTAGTGGATCCTGGGGAGCTGCGGAGCAAGGGAGGGGGACCAGGAGATTAGTATCACATTTCTTTTTCTTTAGCTACAGTTTGTGAGGTAACCGGAAGAAAAGAATACATGGAATACAATAGTAGCGCTTGACAAACCTCTAATAGAGAGAATACTATAATAGTATAAAGATAAATAAAAATAGTGACACTCGGAATATTAATCCAGAATATTTGTCATATTTATTCTAAAATAGGTATTTAAAACACAGTGCGTTTCATGTGGGCGCATACCACTGTTGTGGATGGGAACAAAGGTTATATATGTGTGTGATCCTTTGTGTCTTCATTTTAATGTATTAGCTAGTATATACCTCACATACCTATGTAATACAGCATGTAAAAGCTTTATGTAATCTTTTGTCATTAATGTGTTAACAAAATGGCCACCTGTAGTAGTTTGTAGAGATCGTCGTGTAATCCAAGATGGCACTTTATCTGAAGTTACACACTGTGTTTAGAGATTCCTGAGCTGTGAGGAGGGGTCTGTAGATCAGGACGTACCAATAGACCCTAACAGCCAGGTACATGTGATGCTTCTTATCTACTAATTTGCAAAGGTATAAAAAGCCACCATTTTGTGAATAAAGCAGAAAGCACTTTCACAGCAACAGGGCATGTTGTGATTTGTTTTCTCGGTGCACCCTTTGTTATTTTTAAGATAATTTGGACCCCCACAAGGACAGAATAGCCCCTTTGAGGCTACTTTCCATTTCAGATGTCGCCTTGTAACGTGGGGCATGGGCTTGGATCTGATTTATTAACCGAAAACTGAACTTGTGCAGCTTCTACTGGCAGACGCGGATGAGAGATAAGGCGCCATCACTCTTCTGAACATCTGTCCGGGGTAAGTGGAGTTTATACTTTGCTTATCCGAGCAGATCGTTTGTCTAGTGGCTGCTGTAGTATGTTCATCGGTTAATTGTTAGGTCACGCTGACAGGCAACGAGTTGGCCCATGCTATTGAACCTATGACCTGTCAAATTAACTCCTTGTGGGGTAGTTTCTGTTTTATGTGTATTGAATGTTTTGAAACTGATGGAATGCAAAGCTGGAAAGCAAGGTGTTAAGTCAGCTGAGGAGCACCAGAGTGGTAAGCCCTAGAGGCGCTCAGTGATTTATGAGAATTTCCCCTGGGAAGATAACAGGGGGGGGAAGTTCTGAGTCTCTTCGTGGTGGAGTGAGAGACTGGTCAGCTGGCTTGGGGGGAAAAAAAATATATAAGCATCTTGTGATTAAATTGAGAATTCATTTGATGGTGGAATCATGAATTCAAGCTTTTCCTTGGTGTAGAGGAAAGCTGAGCACAGCGTGCCTGAAGTTGGTTTCTATAACATTCGATACGAGTCTGTCTTGTGTGTCCTGCAAATGTAAACAGAGGATTGTAGAAACAAAGAAGTTTTGGTATGTGAGTTAGAGGTTGGTGCACAGCGCCATCTGCTGGTTTTAGAGGGAACTAAGAACGTTAGATCTGAGACTCATTGTTGATAGGAAGAAGTAAGTGCAGCCATGGGTCAGAGAGTAAGTGAAGGATTTGATGAAAGTGGCTTAGACTTAAGTAAGTAAAGTAGTCTGAAGGATTTGCAAGTAGTTGAAGCGTGATTTAAGACCTCAGAAAGCATTTGTGATAAAAATTATGGAAATGTCTGAGGGTTGATACAGAAAGAAGGTAGATTGAAGGATTTTGGAATGTTGTTGATGGCTGAATCCTGGTACAGTGTAACTATATGGATTCATAAAGAAGGGTGGGGCCCTGGGGGTGCAGCTGCCTATGTGTATCATCCCCCAGGAGAAGTTTCTGAAACAAAAGAAAGTGTGAATACTGTGCCGACACCCTGTAATGGCGGAGGGACTTGTCTTGGGGGTGGAGAGCAAAATCAGGGGTGTAGACAAAACTGCTGCAACAATAGGGAACCACGCCCCAGAAACAGCCCACCTGTGTCACAAGTCACCCTGTAACCACACCTTCTGCTCCAGCCCTGCCCAGTACACCCAGACTACCTGTACCTTTAGTGCCACTGCCCGCCCTTTCCATGTCACTTCCTACTCCAGCCCCGCCTACTGCTCCCATTAGGATGTCACATCCTCTTCCTTCTGGGTTAATGCCCACCCCTCCAGGGTCACCACTTCCACTTCCGGGACCAAGATGGTGGAACACAGTACTGTATGTCCAATTATGGATGCAGATACTGGGGATGTATGGCGACCAGACCCAGCCAGCCCTACAGTGGAGAACCTTATGGTACTGGGAGCAGAAGATACTGTGGGAGGAGGCTCTAATAGTACAAGGATGACAAGAGAGGAGGAAGAACGAGCAGCTGAGCTCATATGACAAGTCAGGGAAAAAAACAAAAAACAAAACGTCTGCTTGCGGCTGCAGGAAGCACACCAGCTGGCCCACTGCACAGCACACCCCCGGGAAGGACCATGGATGAGTAGTCAGCTGACCAGTGGAGAGGGATCAGGAATTGACTACGGCAGACCCCCTGATCTCACAGGCCGCCCTGCAAGGGGAGGGGGAGTGAAGGCCTGAACATATTATGTTACATTTCCACCAAGTCAAGCGTCTGTCTTAACGGGTGAATTACCGGACCCTGAGAAACAACCTATGCCCTATTACAGGAAGATAGTCCAGATCTGCAAAAAAAGAAAAAAAATTACAGACCCTTGGAAAGATTTATGGTCCTTGTCGGGAGTTAAAGCAGGGGATTCAGACGGGCCTATTGTGGCCAAATCCCTCATCAAGCCGTCACATATGGATGCGATCACTGCTGCCTCCAGAGTGTAATGTTGTGAACAGCTGACGCTGAATGGCATTAGGATTAGGAGGGATACCATGCACGGATGTCGCAGATGTTCTCTGCTCTGGGATTCTCCTCTGAGAAACCACACGCTCGGATGCTGACCAGAACTGAACGGATGGCCTGCTGGAACCTATGAAGGAACAGCTGAAGATGGTTCGGCCTGAGTACAAGACTCTACCAAGAGATGTGGTGCTTCTAGTTGCAAAAGGCATCGAGAATAATCTGCCTCCGGGACATGTGGGATCACGGCCTGCTCCTGTGATGGTGGCCGACACATATGAGGACCCTGGAGCCTACAAGCCAAGACCACTGCTTACTTGCTTGAACTGCAACAGAGCAGGACACTGGCTCCACGCAAAACAAGAAGAGGAGGACACCACGAGCCCAGATACTCGGACCCTGTTCCTGATGTCTGTCCTATTCCTGAAGCCCAGCATCCATAGGACAGGGATATCCACTCTCGTGCAAATTCTGGTATGAGGCAGTGAAGACAACTCCCTTCCACCTTGATGAAGATGCTTAGAGTCCTTCCAGCAGCTGAAGAAAGCTATTGCCAGTGCTCCTGCACTAGGCATGCCGGACTACCAGAAGACCTTCAAGCTCTTTGTATCGGAAAGGGAAGGACATGCCCTGGGAGTTCTAGCACAGGCCCATGCAGGCCGAAACAGACCAGTTGGATACTACTCTGCAAGGCTGGACCCAGCTGCAAGGGGAGGACCTTCCAGTTTACAAGCTGTATTTGCAGCCCAAGTGCTGCTGGATAAAACAGCGGATATCGTAGTCGGACACTCCCTCATCCTTCTGGCTCCATGTGACATCTCCGCCATTCTCAACTGCGGCTTCTCTCATCAGCACAGCATCTCAGGCTTCAGTGTTCTCTCCTCCTGCCGGATAACGTCACTCTTCTGCGCTGTTGTGTTCTTAATCCAGCCACCTTACTTCCCCTTCCTCAAGGGGGGAATGAGGACGAAGAGGAATCGGAAGAATCCGGTGCACATGAAGAGAGCCATGATTGCTTTGAAATCATGAAGATGGAAACCTTTCATTTGTCTTCTGTACATGAGACTCCGCTAGACAACCCGGATATGGTTCTTTTTTTGTGGATGGATCCAAGTGTTGGAAGCAAGAAGTTTGCCATTGCATAAGTCAGCCCAAGAAGACGGCAGCATGACGTTTGGCAGAGGGCAGAACAGCCAACATATATACGGACTCAAGATACGCTTTCGGGGTCGCCCATGACTGTGGACCTATTTGGAAAGCACAAGGATTTCTCACGGCTGCGGGAACCCCAGTGAAACATGGACAAGCCATTCAGGTCCTGATGGATGCACTGCTGCTGCCACGGACAGTGGCTATACTGAAAATCAAGGCACATGGGAAGCTGAATACAGAAGACGAAACCACTTGGCTGACCAAGCAGCCAAACAGGCCACAGGAGGTGAGAAAGGGGAAGCAAGTCAGCTGTCAGTGGTGCAGGAGGAAAACTTGCACCCAACCTGCAAGGAGACTGCTGGCCAAGATGCAGGAACAAGCTCCACTGGAAGAAAAGGAAAGCTGGAAAAAGAAGGGAGCCAAGAAGAATGAAGAAGACGGGCTATATGGAGTAGGGAGGCGACCCTGCTTGCCACGGGCGCTATACCCAGCTGTAGTGCAATGGGCACATGGAACGGGACTCTGAAAGCACGGATGCTTAAAGCGGCAAGAGAAACCGGCATGCCCTGGCCAGACAGCCTGCCCATAGCTTGGTTAGAGTCAGGCACACGCCCCGGGGATAGTTAGCTCTCTTTCCCTATGAGATCCTGTTAGGCAGTGCCCCAAGGCTAGGTGCATATTTCCCTCAGCAGTTGTAGCTACAAAACGATGCTATGACCTCTTATGTGACTGCAGTGGTTAAAGAGTTGTCGCTAATGCATTCTAGAGTTTTCCATTCCAGATCCAGACTCAGACGTTGCTGCTCATAAGCTACAGCCTGGAGACTGGGTCTACGAAAAGAAGTTTGTGTGTAAAACCCTAGAGCCGAGGTTAGAGGGGCCGCACCAATTCCTGCTGACCATGACCACACCTGTCAAGGTGGCAGGAAAGCCCAACTGGATCCACGCTTCGCACTGCAAGATTGCTCCAGCCCCCGGAGATGAGGCAGATGCTGCGTTTACTAATGTTAAAGGGGATTTGCCACCAGACCAAGTACTGACCTCCGTTCAGTATGAGAGCAAGATGTCCACAAATCACACTGAGTCATGACGCTGCAGTGGAGAGAGGGAGCGGGGAGGGGGGAGTGAGGAATCCAAAGGGAGCGTCTCAAAACTTAAATGAAAAAATAAAAACTACAACAGTGGATTCAATACAGCAAGACACAGAGCCTCAGACGGCACTGTCAAGGGAAACCTTATCTGCTAAGAAGCTAATGTAATGTAAACAAATTACGCAGCAAGTCACAGAGACGCCCCACAGACACACAACAGCCAGAGCCCAGAGCCTGCATAACGGATCCTGTGACATGTTCACTCAAATAATCAAACTATAACTTGTGAATTATGTATACAAAAGAGAACACCTATTCTAAACAGCAGATTGAAAGCTTCTTCATCAGATAAAGCAGGGATCTGATAACACTACAGCTAGTTATTCTGTATACAAAAGAAAACATATTGCTACCCGGTGCCTTAAAAGAACAATTATTCTGCCTGTCATCAGATAAGAAGTGATTCACGCAAGCACGGCCTTTCAGCTCCTGGGTCATGACTAGGGGAAGCTTTGAGGTAACCCAGGGGGATTGAGAACTGCTGTAGCTCTCAGAGTTTTCACTTTTTTTAATCACATATATTTAGAAAAGTGATTAAATACCCATTTTGGAGGTTCCCACGTCAACATTACATGGTGGCAAAACCCCTTTAAGTAGTTATGTTGCTTTAACTCTTGGTCAGAACCCATGCATATATTTGTGTGTGACGGATGAGTACTGGGGACCCTTTTGCTATTACTGGGGTGCTGTGGGTTGGAACACAGGGAAAGACTGGGGATATAGACCACTTACTGCTTTAAAGAGGAAAGACAAACAGGGGAAACCCCTACTCACTAGAATAAGGTTGACAAAGACTGGAACCTGTCAACAGGGAGTACCAGGAGAAAGCATGTCCTGGGAGTCTATATATTGAGTGAGGGATCAGAAGATATTGACACAATCAGAGCCAGGAGGAGAAGAGAAACCTCCCCAAAGGGCAGCTTCGACCCCCATGTGTATATCGATGCTATAGGAGTCCCAAGGGGGGTTCCTGATGAGTTTAAGGCAAGGGACCAAGTGACCGCTGGGTTTGAATCTCTGCTACCGATAATCACTGTCAACAAGAATGTCGATTGGATAAACTACATATATTAAAACCAGCAGAGATTTGTAAATTACACCAGAGATGCCCTACAGGGCCTGACAGATCAGGAGGGCCCAAATTCTGCTGTAGCCTGGCAGAACAGGATAGCTCTGGACATGGTGTTAGCTGAAAAAGGAGGAGTGTGCAAAATGATTGGGGAAACTTGCTGTACTTTTATCCCAGATAATACAGGACCGAATGGGAAGGTCACTGTGGCCATTAAAAAGCTAGATGATCTCTCAGAAGAATTAAAGCGTAACTCAGGCATAGATCACCCCTGGGAGCAGTGGTTTACTTCATGGTTTAAGGGTTGGCAGGGAATGCTTGCCCAGATAGGTATTGCCATATTGATTGTGTTGCTAATTCTTGCTCTAATTGTCTGTTGTGTTCTCCCTTGTTTGAGGAAACTATTTGTGAGAGCTGTGGACCAGACTACTCCCATTATGATGAACAGTTGTCCACGGCCTGGCCTCTATGATGACAGCGACACTACCACACCCTTCAGCTGTCCAAAGCCTGACACCTATGATGATGTGGACATTAAGACACTATTCAATGAAAGACCATTGACGTCAGAAGTGCTCCGGAAAGTCATCTACTCCCCTCTACAACCGCACGTCTCATCAAAAAAGAGTAGATCATAGTAGTGTAGGGTGATCTAGCGCGTACCAGGGTTGGTCTGCGGGACCGTCCTTCGTCAGGGCGAGGCATTTCCGCTAATGGACGGACTAGGGAAAAGGATAGGGAAAGATTAAAATGAGTTCAAAGTCTCAATGGGGGACTGTTGTGGATGGGAACAAAGGTTATATATGTGTGTGATCCTTTGTGTCTCCATTTTAATGTATTAGTTAATGTATTAGTTAGTATATACCTCACATACCTATGTAATACAGCATGTAAAAGCTGTATGTATATCTTTTGTCATTAATATGTTAACAAAATGGCCGCCTGTAGTAGTTTGTAGAGATCGTCGTGTAATCCAAGATGGCACTTTTTCTGAAGTTACACCCTGTGTTTAGAGATTCCTGAGCTGTGAGGAGGGGTCTGTACAAGGCGGTAACATGCCATTCCACTAGCAAATTGGATGAGATTAATTAACCATTAGTCATTTTTCTTTTAAGGGGTTTCCAAAATTAATACCCGCCCAAAAAATGCTGATTAACAAGACAAATTAAAAATTTACAAAAAAAAGGGTATTTGGGACAAGGTAAAAATTTTTTTTAAAGCCTTTTTATTCCTCGTTTTGGCCCAAATTTAAGTGGGAGGGAATTACCGGGTTTAAATCCCACAATGATTTTGTTTTTTTAAATTCTCTGAAAAAAAAAACCCCCTTTTTTTCCCCCCTTAAGGGGGGGGCCCATTGGGGGAAATTTTTCCCCCCGCCCAAATTGCTGTTTTTTGTGCAAAAAAATTGAAATGGAGGACTGAAAGAAAAGAGCAGGGAAAATGCCCATTGAACGTAAGGTCCAATATCGCAATTTCTGGGGGGGAAAGAACAAGCCCCCAAAAAGGGATCCAAATAGGAGAGATTAAAAAAACTTTTTTCCAAAGGGGTTCTAATTTAAGGGCAACTCCCCCAAATGTAAAAATTGAACCTTTATGCCCCACTTTTCTCCAACAAAAAATGTGAATTTCCCATAAAATCAAATGAAGATTCTTTTTGGGTTTGTCAGAAACCCAACGAAGGGGACTTTCTAGCTAGTTCAATGGGGAAAGCACATCGGGAAAAGTTTAGAACAACTTTGCTTCCCAATTCCAATCTGGGGTTTTGGGAACGAACGAAAAATTTTTCCCAAACCCCCCATTTGAGGGCATATTTGGGGTTTTTAAATTTTCTAATTTCCAAAGCTAAAAAGGGGATCGTTAAGCAGCAGATAAGCCTTTTATGCTATTGCTTTTTTTCCAAAAGGGAAATCTTTGTAGGGGTTTGTTAAAGGCCCTTTGGGGGCCCATTAAATTTTGACAATTACCTGAAAAAAATGTCGTAGTTGCAGATACCAAAAAAATTGGGGGGTGCCCGGGGGGAAATCAAATTTTTTTTTGTGCAAAATCTTAAAATGCCAAAAATTTGGCCTTTTTTGGAACAAAATCTCCTACCTCAAGTTTCCTGTTGAATCCATTTTTTTAATTTGGGGAAATTTTTGGTAAAAAAAATTTGTATACCCCGAGAGGGAATGGCCGGGGTTTTTCTTTTTTGTTACAAATTTGTTTAAACAGGCTACGAATTTGTCCCAAAAAGCTGCGGGAAAGTTTAAAAGGGACAGAAACCCTCGGAAATTTTTAAAAGGGATCCCGAAAACATGGCAATTAAAAAATCCTTAAACGACCCTTTTTTGGAACCAAAGCGTTTTCAATAGTTGCCCCAAATGGGCATTTCGGAAGTTCCAAAAGAAAACAACGGCTCCAAAATTTGGAACGAGGTTAAAATTGTAAAAAGGTTGGGGAACCAAATAAACCCCTCCTTCAAACCCCTTTCCAATATAAAAAATTTTTCCTTTAAAAACCTTTGGGTTTTTTTGCCTCTCCCATAAAAAATTTCAACAGAAGGTTTTTGAAAGGAAACATATACGGGAAAAAAGGGAATGTTAGGTTCCAGGGCTATAAAAAAAACCGGGGTAGAAAACAACTTTTGGGATATTTTTAAATACAAAAAGCCAGGAAAGGGGAAAATTGGGAAATGATCTGTGTATTTCCTCTGTTAGTGGGGGAAAAGAAAGGGGTTCCCCAAATTTTTGTGAAAAAATAGTGTCCAATCCGGATATATTCGGACCCCCGGTATGGAACATACTGTTCCCCCATTGAAAGCAAATTCGGGGAACGGGGCAAAAAAAAAGTGGAACTCCCTTTGAATCGAAGCAATAAATTTTTGCAATTTTTAAATTTTTAAATAAGAGACTATGCAAAACCCTTTTCCCAGCGGGTAAAAAAGTGCCGGGATCGATGACCGGGCCCAAGCGCATTAAAACTAAAATAAATCAGCAAAAAACGGGAATTTTAGGTTTTCTCATTATTTTTTAAAAACCAAAAATTTTCCCTCTGTTTCTCCTAATTTGCCCAGCTAATTTTTTCAGCACAAAAAACCCCAAAAAAGGGAAGGGGGAAAGGGGGCACCTTGTCTAGTGCCTTTTAGTGATGTAAAACTTTCTGAAAAAAACCCCAAACCCAAGTAAAATTTTTCAAACGGCCAATTGGAAAATAGAAATAAAAATTTAAATTCCCCGGGCTAAAAACCCTTAACCCCATCAACAAGCCCCGGAATGGGTAAGGAAAGGGGGGAACACATTTTAAATGAACCCCCGCCCAAAAAAAATTTAAAATGAACGAACTTTTTTCCCTCCCCCCCAAAAAAAAAAGACAAACCAACATTTTAACCCAATTGTTTCGGGAAAGCCAATTTAATAAAGGATCTAAACACGGTAAATTAATCACCTCCCGTCTCCACCCCTCAAAATTCCACCTTATCTTTGTGAAACCAAATCAATTTGGGAGGTTAAAAAATTTTTACAGTCAAACCCTTTTCCGGGGATCTTTTGAAAAAAATATTTTTTCCTAATTTAAATAGAGATGGGAAAAAAAAAATTCAAACAAAGGCCCCTTTTTGGAATATTCGGTAGGGTTGAAAATGGTTTTTTAAATTTTGGTGGTCACAAAGAAGACACTTGGGAACTCCTTTTTGGATGAAAAACCCAAATTTTAAAATTTTTCCCAAGTGGTGGGAAAAAGGAAAAAGTTAAAATTTTAAAAATTTCTATTTCGGGGTTCCATAAATTTTGGGGGAAGGGTAAAAAATGATCCCCCAAACCAAAAAAAAGTAAAAATGGGGGGTTTAAATTTCATTTTAATTTTTTTGTTTAAAGGGAATTTTTGGCTAAATTAATCTGGGAAAGCTGGGGCGGGGGTGAGGGAAGGAAAGGATTTTTCTTAAAAGGAAAAAGGAAACAAAGGCCCCCTTTCAACCCCATAAAACCGGGGGAAATTGTGGGATCCGGGGCCGGGAAGGTATGTTAAAGAGAAAAATATATTAAATTTAAAAGGGCCAAAAAGGGCCCCCGGGAAATTTGAAAAAGGTTTAACGTGAAATAAAATTTTTGGGGATTTTAAGAGGGTTAACTTAAATTTTCCTATGATATTCCGGGGGTTTTGGGGGGCCTTTGGAATTATTTTAATAGGGAAAATAACCTGAAAAATTTATTCTCCCTTTGGGGTAAAAATTCCCCCTTTAATTTATTCAAATTTGGTTACACAAACAAAAATTTTATTTGCTTTTTTTATTTGGGGTTCCCATTTTTAGTTTTGGGAGGGATTATTTTTTAAATTAGGGGGAAAACTAGGGGGGGCCTAAATCTTGTTTTAAGGATTTTCCATTGGGGGATTTTTTTTCCTTTTTTTTAAAGTTTTTCTTGTTCACGGGGGTGTATTAAAATTTATAAGAAAGGTTCCGGGAAATGCCCGAGCGCCAAAAACCCCAAAGTGATTCGGGGGGCCGGACTTTGGGTTCCAGTAAGCAATTAAAAAAAACCAAATAGAAAACTTAAGGATGGGAAATTTTTCTGCTTTAAGAATTTTTGGATTGGGGCAAAAAACATTGGGGAATAAACGGCCATTTTTGGTTTGAAACAACAAGGGATTTTTTGCCAAGAGGAATGGGGGGGAATTTTCTTTAAATTTAAGTTTTTAATTTTGGGGGGTAAAGGGGACCAAAGGTTTTTTTTAAAACCCTATGGAACCCATTGGGATTTAAAAGGGATAATTTGAACCCCCACAAAACGGGGTTTTTAACCCCATTGGGGTACTTTCCTTTTTACCCAAATTTTACCTTTTTTTCCAAAACCTTGAAATTTTTCAAAAATACCCTTTTCTTTCCCCCCGGTGACAAACCCCTTTTTTCAAAAATAATCAAAATACCAAATGAAAAGAAGGGGAAACTAATTTTTTGGCTAAACAAATTTTCGGGGGCCGGGGCAAAACCTTTTTTTTTAAAGGGGGGATCACCAATAAAAAATATTTTTGGGGCTCATAAAATGGCTTTAAAAAAAAATTTTTCCCATTTTATGTTAAAAATTTAAAAAGGAACCCCATTTTTAAAAAAAGAATTGGGGGGCTGGTAGTGAAAATTAATTTGGGGGGGGATAATTGAAAAAATTTTTGATACCTTAAAAGGTTACAAAAGAGGGGGTTTTGGGAATTCACCTTTTACTTTTTTTGTGAAATTTAAATAAACAAAAAAATTTTAACCTCAATGTTATTTTTAAAATTAAAAAAATATTCATATATCCCCAGGGGGGTTTTAAAAAAAAACCTTTTTATTTCTGAAAAGGGGAGTTTGGGGGATAAAACACGTTTTGAAAAACACATTTTTATATTTTTAAAATTTTTTAATTTTTAAAAAGGGGGTTTTTTTTAGGGGGGAAAATTGGGGGGTTGGGGGGTTTTTTTTAAATTGTATTTATTTTTTTTTGGGATTTTAAAAAATTTAAATATGTTTTTAAATTTTTCCTAATTTAACTTTTTCACATTTATAATGGTATCAAAAATTTATTTTTTTTGGGGGGGGTAGGGGGGAATGAAAAGTTTTAAATTTCTAATTCCACAACCCACATAATGGGGACGGCTTACTCCAAAAATTTCATTTCCCCCCGGAAAAAGGGGGTTTATGGGGGGTAAGGGTTTTTGAATTTTTGGGGGGGGAAGGGATAAATTTTTTGGGGGGGTTTTAAGGTTTTGGGGGGAAAATATATGGGGATTTAGTAAAATATTAAAAGGGTAATTTTTGGGGAAATGGTTTGAAGGAAAGGGGTTTTTTTTAAAGGGGGGTAAAGAAAAAGGGTTAAATTTAAGGGGGGTTTGTAAAGGGAAAAAGTTTTTTGGTTTTTGGATAAAAAGGGGGGGGTTAGGGGGGGTTTTGGGTTTTGGAAGGAAAATTTTTGGGGTTTTAATTAAGGTTTTTTGGTTTGGTGGTGGGGGTTTTTTGGGAAAAGGGTTTAAAAAAAGGGGGGGGGGGGGTTTTAAAAATTTTTGATTTGTTTTTAATTTTTTTAAATTTTTTGGGTTTGGGGGTTTGGGGAACCTTATTGGGGTTCTTTTTAAGGGAAACGGGCAAAGAGATGAAGAAAAAGATTTAAAATCTTGGAAGCCGGGTTTTTTCCCAGATTTGCAGCTACTCCACAACAGCTTCCCCTTTCCCACAGCACCCCCTTTGGGCAAGGTTGCTCCCCCTACCAGGACACAATTCCCCGGGTGCAAACCTCACTTATTTCAGCAGGGAAAATCCCATCTAGAGTGGGGCCAAACCCCCGCTCCGATCTTCTTCCCCTTTGGGCACTCCCTTCCCGAAATTTAAAAAGGGGTAAACCGGCAACCCACAGGGGTTAAACAGCCCATACCCAGGTATTTGCCCCTTGTTTGGGCCCATTTCGGTAGGGTTTAAAATCCACTAGAATGGCCCCAAACCCCCAAAGCTCGGGCAACCAAACCTTTCCCACAATAAACCCAAAATATGTTGTAATTCAAAAGGGTTAAACCACAAACGAACCCATCCCTGGGGAAAAATTTTTGTCAGTTGAAGCAGTCTTCTCACTGGGCACCTCTTGAGTTTCTAGACACATTAAACCCCCCCCAAAAACCCTCCCCCTGGTTTTTGTCTAAAAAGGAAAAAAAATGAGCAGTCACCTGTGAGGACGTTTCCTACACATCCCCTGTTGCTATGGGAGAACTTTCTACCTCCATTTGGGTCACTTCTGCATTTGGCACGCTATTAAGTTCGCCCTCTGTGTGAGGGTCAATAGCAGACCCTTGTTTATACACTTTTCCACCCCATGATTAAACACCCCTACAAAAGATAAATTTCCCCTCGGCAAGTTTTCTTTACACTAAAAATTGGGGACACATAAAAATCAAAGACCTCCTGACATTGCATCTCACAGATATGAGATTATTATTATTATTTATTTTAAAGCACAATTGATTCAAGGGGGCCCGTAAAAATTTAGAAAAGGGGGGGGACTTTCATAAAAAAAGTCAAACAATTTAAATGAAACAATGAACGACTTACAACGCCCCCAGAGGAGGAAGGGCCCGCCCACGAGGGCTTTCAATCAACGTGGAGGAAGAAAAGGGCAGAAGGTGAGGGCAAAAAATATTTGTGGGGTAAAACAAAGTGGGTTCGGTTTTGTTGTTAAAAAGGGAATCCGAAAGTTTGGTTTTTCAGGTTTTTTTTTGAAAGTTTTGAAGGAGGAGAGAGTCTGAAAAGTTTGGGGGAGTGGTTCCAGAAAAATGGGGGAACAGGAAAAATCTTTTGGGGAAAGGGTTTTGTTGGGGTTAAAAAAAAGGGAGCAAGAAGAAGGGCCCGTGAAGGGGTGGAAAATTGCGGAGGGGGGTATCTGGGGAATTTTAAACAGAGAAGTATGGAGGGAGAAAGGGTTTTGGAGACCCTTTTAATTTTTTTGGTTAGTAACTGAAATGAAAACCCCTAGCAATGGGTTGCCAGTGAAGGGAAAGGCAGATGGGGGGGTAGAAGTGTAAACGAGGGGGAAAGGGGAAAAGACGGGGGGCAAATTTGGGATGGGTTGAAAGGGAGATTATTTCTAGATTGGGGGGCCACAGAGGAAAGTTGCAAAACCGTCTATCGGGAGATGACAAGGGGTGGACCAGCCATTTTTTTAGAGTTGAATTTTTAGGAATGACGATGCGAGAAAGTTTTCAAGGGGGAGGCCCGCAGGCAGAGGTAAAAGGGGTTGGGTTGTGGGTTTTAAGGACAGAGCTAGTCGATAGGGAAAATTTTCCCCAAGGGAGCGACTTGCGGGAAAAGGTTAGAGTGTACCCCTTTACTGAGATAGAGAGATCAAAGGGGGGGGGTTGGGGTGGGGCAGGAAAATGAAAGGGAAATTTATTTTTTTTCCCCCATTTAGCCTAGGAGACGGGAGGAGAAGAAGGAGGAAATGGACGATAAACAGTCTGGGATCCGGGAGAGAAGATAGGTGACATCTGGGCTGGAGATGTAGAGTTGTGTGTCGTCAGCATATAGATGGTAGTGAAAGCTGTGTGAAGCTATGAGCTGACCAAGGCCAAGAGAAAAGCGAGGAGTAGTGGGCCCAGGACTGACCCATGGGGGATGCCAACAGAAAGTGGCCGGGGGGAGGAGGTGGAGCGAGAATGAGAGATGCTGAATGTCCACTCAGTGAGATATGAGGAGATCCAGGAAAGAGCCAAGTCCGTGATGCCAAGAGAGGAGAGGATTTGTAGCAGGATGGAGGGGTCGTTCGACAGTGTCAAAGGCAGAGGACAGGTCTAGAAGGAGAAGGACAGAGTAATGGCTTGAGGCTTTAGAAGTTGGTGACCTTGGTTACGGCGGTTTCGGTAGAGTGGTGTGGTCAGAAACCAGATTGTAGTGGGTAGAGGAGAGAGTTGGAGGAGAGATGAGAGGCCAGTTGAAGATAGACGTGCTGCTCAAGGAGTCTGGAGGCAAAAGGAAGCAGTGAGATGGGGCGATAGTTGGACAAGGGGGGTCAAGGGATGTTTTTTTAAGGATGGGTGTGATAGTAGCATGTTTAAAAGAGGAAGGGAAGATGCCAGAGCTTAGTGATAGGTTTAACAGGTGGGTTTTAGCTGGGAGTTGATAGTAGCAATAAGGTCAGGGACATGGCCTTTCCTAGGCTAAACTGCATTCAGGGAAAGATGAAGAATTTTTGCCCCCCCCATAACATAATGCGCCACAATGCATCACCGTCAATCAAATATATAAAAAGCTTTAACACAATGTGCTACATATAAAACTACTAAATAATAGTCATTCAGTTACCAAATAACACTGCTGCACAAAACCAGAATCCTAAGGCTAATAGTACCAATATCCTGCTAAGACCACATATCATCAGCACATAGTGACCGAATAATACCGCCACACCATGACCACATATTACCACCACATAGTGACCAAATACCACAACACCGTGACCACATATCGCCAGCACATAGTGACTGAATAATACCACCACACCATGACCACATATCACCAGCACATAGTGACTGAATAATACAACATACCATTACTGAATACAAACCATTATACTACAACCTATATTACCAGCATACAGTGACCATATAGTGGTGGATACCAGCTGTACACAGGCTCTGCAGACATATAAATGATTATAGTAAAGTTACATCCAGGCACTTACAGGAGACGTCTCTGAAGAGTTATTCTGTTTCTCTTCTTCTCCATCTGTCCCAGACCGCCATGATGACTTCTCCCAGCCACAACTCTTTACTGTAGAATTTACAAAACAAACATCTTAGACTCCTCACTTTATCAGCACTTCTCTACCAATTCATATCTCTATACAAACTCCCATCTATAGCACCTCATATACTAGCCATGTAATACGCCCCCTGTAGCCAGACAGTAGCCCATATTAGTCCACTGTAGCCACGTAGTAGCCCCCTGTGGCCAGATACTTGTCCTTGTAGCCATGTAGTAGCCCCTGTAGCCATGTAGTTGCCCCTGTAGCCATGTAATATTTCCCCTGTAGCCAGGCAATATGTCCCTTGTAACCAGGCACTATGTCCCCTGTAGCCAGGCAGCAGCCCCTATAGCTATGTAGTACCCCTCTGTATCCAGGCAGCAGCCACTATAACTATTTAATATCCCCCCATGTAGCCAGGTAATAGCCCCCTATAGCTGTATAGTAGTCCCCATGTAGCCAGGTTTGCCCCCATGTAGCCAGGTAGTAGCCCCCTATAGTTGTGTAGTAGCCCCCATGTAGCCCGGTTAGCCCCCATGTAGCCAGGTAGTAGCGCCTATGTAGCCAGGTTAGCACCCATGTTGCCAGGTAGTATTGCCCATGTAGCCAGGTTAGCTCCCATGTATCCAGGTAGTAGTCCCCATGTAGCCAGGTAGTAGCCCCCATGCAGCCATGTTAGCGCCCATGTAGCCGGGAGCTGCTGAGCAGTGTAAGCGGCGTGATGACTTACACTGTCACGCAGCTCCTAGGGATCCCAGCGTCACAGGGGGCGCGGTGAAAGCCGTGCATAACACCCCCTGCGACACTGATACATACAGGGGAGAAGGCAGGACGGTAACAATCCATCCTGCCTTCTCCCTGTACCAGCAGCTGCACAGAGAGTGTGCAGCTGCCGACTCTGACTCTGCGTGGCTGTTATAAAATGGTCGCACACAGTCAGGGGCTAATCTTGGGTCGGCGAGGCGGGAGCCTCGCCCGCCCCTAGGAAAGGCCCTGGTCAGGGATGAGGTGGGAGGGCAGTGGGTCAAGATTAAAGGTAGTGAGGTTGGATTTGGACAGTAGAGATGAAAGGTTGTCATGTGTATCAGTGGGGAAGCAAGTTAAGGGGGAAGAGCATTGTGCAGATATAGAGGAGGGTGGTGGGGACTGTGGGCTGAAGCTGTTTCTGATAAGGTTGATTTTGTGAAGGAAGTGAATGGCAAAGTCATCTGCAGAAAGGAGAGATGGGGGAGGCAGTGCTGGTGGACAGAGGAGAGAGTTGGAGGTGTTGAATAGTTATCTGGGGTTGTGAGACAGGGAGGATATGAGAGTGGTGAAGTAATCCTGTTTGGCTGTGGTGAGTTCAGATTTGAATGTATGTCGTGATTTTTTGTATGAGGTTAAGTCAGCAGTGGAGCAGGTTTTCTTCCAGGGGCGTTCGGCGATTCTGGAAGCCCACCTCAGTTATTTAGTGGAGTCTGTGTGCCAGGGTTGTCTGTTGAGTTTGCGGGTTCTATTGTGTGTGAGAGGAGCAACTGAATCAAGAGTGGAGGTGATTGTGTGGTTGTAGAAGACAGTGGCTGCGTGGGTCATCAAGTGAAGATATGGTAGAGAGAGATGCAAGAGAGTCAGAGAGAGTGTGAGGGTTAAGATTTTGTAGTTTTCTGTGGGGGTGTACTAGATGTGAGACCGGATGAACAGGTGGAGTGGAGATGGTTGAAAAGGCAAGCAAATTGTGGTCAGATATGGGGTGCGAGGAGTTCAAGAAGTCAGATAGAGGGCAGAGAAAATGAGGTCCAGTGTGTGTCCGTCTTTGTGAGTGGCTCCAGAGGTCCACTGTGAGAGGTCGAAGGAGGAGCAGAGTGAAAGGAGTTTGTTGGAAGCAGAGTGGCGGGTGTCTATTGGGATGTTGAAGTCTACCATGATAATAGTGGGGATGTCAGTGGAGAGAAAATGGACAAGCCAGGAAGCAAAGTGGTCAAGGAGGCAGTTGCAGGGCCTGGTGGTCGGTAGACAACAGCCACTTGGAGGTTGGAGAGGGCGTAGATGCGGACAGAGTGTACCTCAAAGGAGGAGAGTGTAAGGGAAGGCAGAGGTGGGGTGGGGACGAAGGAACAAGTGTCAGGCAAGAGGAGGCCAACACTTCCGCCATGCTTGTTACCAGGGCAAGTGGTATGGGTAAGTTGGAGGCCGCCAAAGGAGAGTGCAGCAGGGTAGACTGTGTCAGAGGGTGTGACCAAGGTTTCAGTCAGACCAAGGAAGAGTAAATTTTTTGAGATGAACAAGTCATGTATGTAGTAGAGTTTATTGCATACCGACGGTGCATTCCAGAGAGCTCCAGGGAGAGGGATAGGGGGAGCAGGGGTCAAGGGGATGTGCTTCAGGTTGACGGGGTTAACAGAATTTGTAGTGGTGGATCTGTTAGAAAAGGCAGAGACAATGGTGGGAATGTGCTGAGGGGGCCCTGGATTAGGGGATATGTCCCCAGAAGCCAGTAGGAACAGAGAGAGGGCGAGCAGGTGGGAGTAGGATAGACTGTATTTTGGCAGCGTTTGTTTGGTGCGGAAGGCATTAACAGTGGGGAAGAGGTTGGTGGCAGCAGACAGATAAGAGGGTAGATGCATGGAGAGATGTAGAGCTCATTGCCCAGTGAGGGTGTTTGGGCATAGGCAATTAGTGTAAGGAAAGTGGAGATTGAGATAATGGTGGGAAGAAAAAGCATAGTGTGAGATAAGTTAGCAAGCTATTAGTGTAAAAGAATGAGTAGATGTTACCTTGCAATCCTTGTTAAATCCTGCTCAAATTCTGGTTTTAATATACACTTAGAGCGGCCACACTTTGAGCAGGGCCACAGTGACCAAGGGCCACAAGGTTTTTAGAACCCCAAAGTCACGTATGTCAGGTTTTACCCGCTCAGACTGGGCAGACAAAATGCCTATCCTAGAACACTTTTCAGACATCTCTGCACTGGCTCCTTTATTAGTGTCATTCCCCTGTGCACACCTCTCATTGGCTCTGTCAAGCGGACTTCCTGAAGTAACATATGGAGATATTTTCTCAACCTCTTCTGTGACTGTCACTATAGGAGGACTCTTAGGGTATGTTCACAGGGAGTTTTTGGATATGTTTTTTCGATCCAAAAAACGCATTCAAAACTGCTGCGTAAAATACATCCAAAACGCTTTTTTGTTTCAGCAGAAACGCACCCTATAGTTTTAAATAGAGAGTCTGCTGTGTCAAACGGATCAAAAATGGACATGACAATTCTTAGAATGGATCTGAAAAACGCTTCAGAAAGATGCATGTACAACATGCATCGGCGATCAATCGTCTAAACACTGATGTGTGTTTTAATAATAATAATAATAATAATAATAATCTTTATTTATATAGCGCCAACATATTCCGCAGCACTTTACAATTTAGAGGGTGTACATACAGACATTACACATTAAAAGAACTTACAAATGAGACACGAGGTATGAGGACCCTGCTCGCGAGAGCTTACAATCTATTATGGTGTATGGGTGAGACAAAGGGTTAAGAAGTGCAAGGTTTACAATGGTCCAGCCATGTTTCATAAATAGGAGGTGGTTTACATAAAAATTGGGTGACCCTGCCACCCTGACAGTACATCTATATACAGATAAGTGCCTGTGAGTGCCCTAGTGTAGGGAGTGACAAATGTGTGTGATAGCAGTTATGGATCTTGGTAGGCCAGGCTGAGAAGATGTTTTCTCAGGACCCTCTTAAAACTATGAGGGTTGTGAATGTGCCTGATCGCCCGCGGTAGCATATTCCAGAGAACGGGTGCCGCACGTGTGAAATCTTGGAGACGGGCATGGGAGGTTCGAATGATTGAGGAATGTAGTCTGATATCATCAGCAGAGCGGAGAGCACGGGTAGGGTGGTAGACAGAGATGAGGGAGGAGATGTAGGGAGGAGCAACACTGTGGAGCGCTTTATGGGTGAGAGTGGTGAGTTTATGTTGTATTCTGTACTGAATAGGTAGCCAGTGCAGTGACTGACACAGGGTAGAGGCATCAGTATAGCGGCTGGAAAGAAAGACAAGCCTGGCTGCTGCATTCAGGACAGGTTGAAGAGGGGCGAGTTTGCAGAGAGGGAGACCGATAAGCAGGGAGTTGCAGTAGTCAAGACGAGAGTGAATAAGAGCAACAATGAGGGTTTGAGCTGTTTCCACAGTGAGAAAAGTATGGATTTTGGAGATGTTCTTGAGGTGCAGATGACAGGAGCGGGCAAGGGATTGGATATGAGGGTGAAGGACAGATTAGAATCTAGTATTACCCCAAGACAGCGGGCCTGTTGCCTAGGTGTTATGGTGGTGCCACAGACTGAGACAGAAATGGCAGGGTAGGATTGGTTAGAAGATGGTGGAAAGACAAGAAGTTCAGTTTTAGTGAGGTTTAGATTCAGATGGAGAGAGGACATGATGTCAGAGACAGCGGACAGACAGTCACTGGTGTTTTGTAGCAGGGCAGGAGTGATGTCACGGGAGGAGGTGTATAATTGGGTGTCATCAGCATAGAGATGGTACTGGAAGCCAAATCTGCTGATGATTTGTCCAATGGGGGATGTGTAGAGTGAAAAAAGGAGAGGACCAAGAACGGATCCCTGAGGAACTCCGACAGCAAGAGGAAGAGGAGGTAGAACCTGCAAATGAGACACTGAAGGAGCCGTCAGAGAGGTAGGAAGAGAACCAAGATAGAGTGGTGCTGAGCATGGTGAGGAGAAGGTGGTGATCCACAGTGTCAAATGCTGCAGAGAGATCCAGGAGAAGCAGCAACGAGTATTTGCCCTGTGATTTGGCAGTGAGGAGATCATTAGAGACTTTAACTAGAGCAGTTTCTGTGGAGTGTAGGGTGCAGAAACCTGATTGCAGAGGGTCAAGAAGAGAGTTAGTAGAGAGATAGCGGATTAACGGGAGTAGACCAAGCATTCCCGGAGTTTAGAGATGAAGGGCAGGTTAGAGACTGGTCGATAGTTAGCAGCGCAGGATGGGTCCAGAGAGGACTGTTTAAGTCCAGGGGTTATGATGGCGTGTTTAAACAAGGATGGAAAGATCCCAGTAGAGAGAGAAAGGTTAAAGATGGCGGTAAGGTGAGAGAGGATAGCTGGAGAGATACACTGGACAAGGTGGGATGGAATGGGGTCACTAGAGCAGGTGGTAGGGTGAACAGATGAGAGAAGCCTGGACACTTCTTCTTCTGTCATTGGGTCAAGGGCTGAGAGCAGACTAGAGGACGTGCCGGAGGGGACGGGATGGGGGTTTCTTGAGGATTGAGATGAGATGTTTTGCCGGATACTGTCTATTTTGTCTTTGAAGTGAGTGGCCAGGTCTTCAGCACAGAGGTCAGTGACCGGGGCCTGAGCTTTTGGGCTGAGGAGGGAGTGGAAAGTGTCAAACAGGCGTTTTGGGTTGTTGTGTAGTGTGGAGATGAGGGAGGTGAAATATTTTTGTTTGGCGCAGTGAAGGGCAGTGTGGTAAGTGCTGAGCATGAATTTGTAGTGGAGAAAATCTGCAGGTAGCTTCGACTTTCTCCACAGTCTCTCAGCACACCTGGAACATCGCTGCAGAAAGCGAGTATGAGGCGTGTGCCATGGCTATGGGCGTCTGACTCTGGTGGTGCGGTGTCTGAGTGGTGCCAACATGTCCAGGGTGGTTGAGAGAGTTTCATTGTACTGCTTGACAGCCAGGTCAGGACAGGAGTCGGAGGAGATTGGAGGCAGTGAGGACTGTATGGTGTCTATGAGTTCCTGAGTGTTCATGGAGCGAATGTTTCTGGATGGGCGATGGGCAGGTGTGTCCAGAGAAGGCTGAGAATTGGTGATAGTGAAGGAGATAAGGTTGTGATCAGAGAGAGCATAAGGAGAATTAGTGAGGTTAGAAATTGATGAGTGACTTGTGGGTGGGAGAACCTGAAAATTGCAAGAGGCCAAAGGATGATGTTAGTGAAAGAAACCGAGAGGCAGAAGGAGACATAGGGTTGTCAATGGGAATGTTGAAATCACCCATGATGAGTGTGGGTATTTCAGTGGAGAGGAAGTGTGGGAGCCAGGCGGCAAAATGATCCAGAAACTGGCGGGGTGAGCCGGGGGGTCTGTACACAATGGCGATTCTGAGGGAAAATGGCCGAAAGAGTCTGAGGGTGTGGACCTCAAAGGAGGGGAAAGTGAGGGAGGGTGCAGGAGGAATGACCTGGTAGAGTGCAGTGTGGAGAAAGGAGTATGCCAACTCCTCCACCTGGCCTGTTCTCAGGTCTGGGGGTATGGGTGAAGTGTAGGTCGCCATAGGTGAGGGCAGCAAGGGAAGCGGTGTCTGATTGCTGGAGCCATGTTTCAGTGAGATCGAGGAGATTCAGGGAGTTAGAGAGGAACAAGTCATGAACAGCAGTGAGTTTGTTACCAACAGATCGGGCATTCCACAGAGCACATGTAAAAGTGGCAGGAAAAGACGTACAGCGAATAGCAAGCAGATTAGCAGGGTTTCTATGGATGGAGAAGGAGGGGTGAGCAGTAAAGGAGGGTGGGCCGGGGTTCGGAGAGATGTCCCCTGCAGCAAGAAGCAGGAGAAAGAAAAGTGACAGCAGATGGTTTAGTGTTGTGTATGAGCGGCGTTTGTGCAACATTAGGGAGGCTGGTGGTTTGGGGTAGTTTAAAAGGGAAAGCAGTGTGTGGGATGTATACATAGGTGAGGGGAGGAGAGAGGCGCTGATGTGGATAGCATTTTCAGGGGGCGACACTGGGTTGTAGGAAAGGAGGCAGATGGCTACAAGGTAGATAGCAAGAGTGAGCATAGTGGATAAGGTGTATGTTATAAGAGACCAGTTACTCACATAACAGGCGATCCTTCAAGCTCCCTTAAGCTCACTTCTGTCTCATTTCTGTCCTATTTCTGATGATCATGTATTACTTTCAAATATTTACTTCCAAATATGCACGAGAAATATGCCTCAGAGACCGACGGTCTCAGAGACCTAAGCTGTCTGATTTATACTGAGCCATGTAGAGTTCCTTGCTAGCATCAATTAACCCAGGTGTCGTAAATTGGGGGAGCTACAAATGGCCCAGCAAAGCAGAGACTTCAAGGGGAATATCTGTGCTAAGTAAATAAAACACAGGGTAATTATGGAGCACTAAGCTGGGGTGAAATCTACACATAAACATACCAGTAATATAAAACCGGGGAGTTATACAAATGATGCTGTGGGATTGTTGAGGGTAGTAGTCAAGACATAAACATACCAGTAATATAAAACAGGGGAGTTATACAAATGATGCTGTGGGATTGTTGAGGGTAGTAGTCAAGACATAAACATACCAGTAATATAAAACAGGGGAGTTATACAAATGATGCTGTGGGATTGTTGAGGGTAGTAGTCAAGACATAAACATACCAGTAATATAAAACAGGGGAGTTATACAAATGATGCTGTGGGATTGTTGAGGGTAGTAGTCAAGACATAAACATACCTGTGGAGAGAGGAAGAAAAACGTGGTCAGATGACAGTAGGGTCCCTGAGATGCACTCTATCAATTTCTGTCCTATTTCTGATGATCATGTATTACTTTCAAATATTTACTTCCAAATATGCACGAGAAATATGCCTCAGAGACCGAGGCATTGAAAGCAATTTAAAACACACTGCACATTGTTAGATGCGTGTTGGGTAAGTTTAGGGCGCAAAACACGGATCCAAACACGCATCTAAAAAACATATACAAGAACACTGTGTGAACCTACTCTTAGGGTAGGTTCACATGGCGTGTCTGATACGGGTTTTTTATATGTTAATTAACGTATTGAAATCAGTCTGAAATCTGCATCCAAAAAACGTATCCAAAAACGCATCTGTAATGGGCATTTAGATACATACAGTGCCTTGCGAAAGTATTCGGCCCCCTTGACCGTTTCAACCTTTTGCCATATTTCAGGCTTCAAACATAGAGATATAAAATGTAAATTTTTTTGTGAAGAATCAACAACAAGTGGGACACAATTGTGAAGTGGAATGAAATTTATTTATTTAATTTAAACTTTTGTAAAAAATAAAAAACTGAAAAGTGGGGCGTGCAAAATTATTTGGCCCCCTTAAGTTAATACTTTGTAGCGCCACCTTTTGCTGCGATTACAGCTGCAAGTTGCTTGGGGGATGTCTCTATCAGTTTTGCACATCGAGAGACTGAAATTCTTGAACATTCTTCCTTGGAAAACAGCTCGAGCTCAGTGAGGTTGGATGGAGAGCGTTTGAACAGCAGTTTTCAGCTCTTTCCACAGATTCTGGATTGGATTCAGGTCTGGACTTTGATTTGGCCATTCTAACACCAGGATACGTTTATTTGTGAACCATTCCATTGTAGATTTTGCTTTATGTTTGGGATCATTGTCTTGTTGGAAGATAAGTCTCCGTCCCAGTCTCAGGTCTTTTGCAGACTCCAACAGGTTTTTTTTTACAGAATGGTCCTGTATTTGGCTCCATCCATCTTCCCATCAATTTTAACCATCTTCCCTGTCCCTGCGAAGAAAAGCAGGCCCAAACCATGATGCTGCCACCACCATGTTTGACAGTGGGGATGGTGTGTTCAGGGTGATGAGCTGTGTTGCTTTTACGACAAACATATCATTTTGCATTGTGGCCAAAAAGTTAGATTTTGGTTTCATCTGACCAGAGCACCTTCTTCCCACATGTTTGGTGTCTCCCAGGTGGCTTGTGGCAAACTTTAAACGAGACTTTTATGGATATCTTTGAGAAATGGCTTTCTTCTTGCCACTCTTCCATAAAGGCCAGAATTGGGCAGTATACGACTGATTGTTGTCCTATCGACAGACTCTCCCACCTCAGCTGTAGATCTTTGCAGTTCATCCAGAGTGATCATGGGCATCTTGGCTGCATCTCTGATCAGTCTTCTCCTTGTTTGAGATGAAAGTTTAGAGGGACGGCCGGGTCTTGGCAGATTTGCAGTGGTCTGATACTCCTTCCATTTCAATATGATCGCTTGCACAGTGCTCCTTGGGATGTATAAAGTTTGGGCAATATTTTTGTATCCAAATCCAGCTTTAAACTTCTCCACAACAGTATCACGGACCTGCCTGGTGTGTTCCTTGGTCTTCATGATGCTCTCTGCGCTTTAAACAGAACCCTGAGACTATCACAGAGTAGGTGCATTTATACGTAGACTTGATTACACACAGCTGGATTATATTTATCATCATCAGTCATTTAGGACAACATTGGATCATTCAGAGATCCTCACTGAACTTCTGGAGTGAGCTTGCTGCACTGAATGTAAAGGGGCCGAATAATATTGCACGCCCCACTTTTCAGTTTTTTATTTTTTACAAAATTTAAGATATCCAATAAATTTCATTCCCTTACAATTGTGCCCCACCTTTTGTTGTTCTCAAAAAAAAAATTAAAATTTTTTTATTTAGTTTGAAAAAGTTGAAAAGAAAAAGGGGGCCCGAATATTTCGCAAGGACTGTTTTGATATATTTGGATATTTTTTCGGTGGTATTTCACTATGTTTTATTTTAAATTAACTTAAATTTGGACCTAATGAGTATTGTGGGTGTATAAACACATCTAAAGACGTGCCAGAAAGTGTGGTACGTATTTGGATACGTTTTTAGCCTCCAAAAACACACAGCATTGTTTCATATAGGGATTTTACATAAATAAAACTGATCAACAATTGACATGTCACTTCTTTGTAGGCGTCCAAAAAAACACAATAAAATTACGTATGTAAAATATGTATTGTGTGATCGATGGTACATTTTTTACATGAACAATGAGATCTGACACATTATTAATACGTGTTTTGGTCGTTTTCGGATGTAATGGATAAATTCCCATCTTTTACCCAAATGCTATATGCATATTCTTCTTTTCAAGGGGGTTTTTCATATTAAAAAAAATTATTCAAATTTTTTGTATGCAAAGGGGCTGAAGACAGCTGGTTAGCACTATCGACCCCAGTTTCACAGAAAATGACAGCACCATTTTCCACCTCATTATCACGCCCAGGACATATATCCGTTTGGCCCACTTAGGTCTGCAGTTTAGACAGTGATTCCATCCCCCTCACTCAAAGTCATCCAAAATTTTTAACCCAGTTGGTACATCCCCTTGGGGCATCTTACAGGTCACTCGGGTCTGCAATAGGCGTCCTTCCTGGTGCATTTAGGTATTTTTTCGGACATCTATTCCCCGGGGGTTCCCCTCACCCGGAACTTGGGGTTGGGGGTGTAACTCTTGGTCCCGTTTAAAACCCGGGTAAATTACACTCAGGGGGGGTGAAGAAATTTCTTCCCCCCCCCATAACTAATGCGACAAATGGAAAGTAATACCACCCAAACCCAAAAACCAAAATCAAAAAATAGTTTAACACAAAGTGCTTCGTATAAAATCTAAATATGTCATAAAATTACCCAAAAACATGCTACACGAAACCAGAATCCCAGGTAGTATACCAATGTCTTTTAAGCCCATACACCCGCACATAGTGACTGAAAAATAAAAACCACCAATTCACCCAAAAAGATGAAAAATTTTGCACACCCGATACATAGGATGAATAATAACCACACCCTTTACATGTCATACCCCATAGTGATGAAAAAATACTGCCACATCATGAACTTTCACCCTCACATAGTGAGAAAAATGTGCAAAAAAGCTTGTCAATTCTTGTGCCCCCTGCGCCCAAAAATTTAGTTAAAGTGCCCAAACTTGCCCCATCCTCCACATATTAAATATTGGATGAGCGATTGTGTCAACTATCATCATCGATCCGATTATGGATTAGAACGTATCGGGAAATTACATCCCAACCGATAGCCATAATGTAATCCCGATGACCTTAAAGTTTTGGGGAGGAACAAACAGCTTCATTTTACACCCAAAAGGGGAGGAGAAGTGGAATTAAAAATCCATAACAGTAATCTGGAAAGGGGCTACTCTTTTGGCAACAAGAGTACAAAAAAAAAAGTCACGAATTCACTATCCCAGTCCGACCCAGCCTGACTTTTAAAACCCGCTGACCCCCAAATTAAAAAAATGCCAGAAGGCAGTATTTTTTAACCATATTTTGTTGAAAAGGACATTTTTCCCTGTCCGGGCCCCCGATGACCTTTAAAACCCGTCTGACCCCCCAGATTAAAAATGCCGGAAAAAGGGTGAAATAGAAGTATTTAAAGTTATATAATTAGATAGGCTTTTTGCAAA